>CAKKTE020000419.1:145284-280603 GCA_920105625.2 Clusia tigrina
GCTTGTGCCGCTAACGCGGGAGAACCAGGGGCTGCTGCGTAAGACTACGCCCCCACTTCGGAGGGGTGGCGCTGATACCCGCAACCCCAGCCGGTAACGAGATCGCTCTACTGCGCCTAGCCAATGTTGGTACCATCAGAAATAGGGGGCCACAGCACAGCAGTGCGGACCACCGTGTATCTTTGCCGCCGCCGTGGCCGCCGCCTCGACGCCGTCGGGAAACTAGCGCTGCCGACGCCGACTTGGGCGAACGCTGCCGGCCGTCCACCAACCGAAAAACGCCTACACGTGAACGACATCCACTCGCTTTCTCGTGGACTCGGGGTCAGTGGTCTCCTTACTGCCGAGGGGAACGGTCACCCGCAAACTACAGCGAAACAGCCTCACGCTGTACGCCGCCAACTCGTCTCCGATAGCTACATACAGGCAGCTCACGCTGAAGCTGAACCTCGCCCTGGGGCGGGATTTTACTTTGGTGTTCACTGTGGCCGATGCGCAAACCGCCATTCTCGGGGCGGACTTTCTGGCATATTATGGGCTCCTGAGACCTATGGGTAGACCTGAGGGGACGACGCATCGTAGACCCCCTTACCAATATCGCGGCAACGGGCCGCATGGTGTCGGCTCGAATCTACGGCATCTCCACAGTGGCTCGCATTGATACACCTGTGGGACCACATGGCGACCGGTATAGAGAGCTCGTCCAGCGCTTCCTGCAACTCGCTTCACCAGCAGGGGTCATGGCCACTGTACCAGACTTGCCGGTACAACGCTTCATCGTCACGGAGGGCCCTCCCGTTTTCGAGCGCCCCCGTAGACTTTTCGGCAAACGACTCGCTGCTGCCAAAGAAGAGTTCGCTGACCTCCTCGACAAGGGGGTGGTACGGCCATCATCGAGCCCATGAGCTGGTCCGCTACACATGGTACCAAAGCCGAATGAAAGCTGGCAAGCCACTGGCGACTACCGCCGACTATGCCATTAGGCCTGCGTAACTCCGCGCAAACGCTTCAGCGGGTAATTAATCACCTAGTGAGGATTAATCACCCCTTCGTTAGGGGCCACGTAACGACCTGCTCATCGCCTCCGAGACGCATGACGAACACCTGCACCATTTGAGACAACTGTTTGAGACGCTGAAAGCGGCGAATATACGCATCAACCTGGACAAATGCCAACTCGGTGTTCAGCAGGTTAAATTCACTGGGTATCGGGTCTCGAATAAGGGTTTAGGCCCCCGCGCCCAAAGATCGAGGCGATCGACGCCTTTCCAAGTCCGACAGACTCTACCTAGCTGAAACGTTTCCTGGGTATGGTGTAGTGCATGTGCACTATTGCGCACAAACGTAGTGTAGCACAAAGTCTACCTACGCAAACTACACATCCGAACCATACCAATACATAAGACACACCCATCCGCTGCACTGCAACAATATGACACTTGACATGTGCAGTGTAATTAGAATCCTGGCATGCGGTCATTGGTGAATTGGTTTTTTTTACAATTGAGTGGAATTTGAGTTAGACTTAAGCGAAAGGGATTAGAAATAAACAATTAAATTAATCGAGATTTGTTATCGAGTTTGTAACTCAAATAAACCATATAAAAACCCTGCTCGGGAATTAAACTAATCAGTTTCCAACTGGCAACTCAAACATTTGCATTTTTCTTGCAAACAGCCTTTCTTCGGCTTCAGCCTTTTTTCGGCTCAGTTAGAATTTGCTCAATGGCGTCTTGCCGAGCAACGCTCTAATATATAATATATAATATTTATCATATATTTCTCGCACACAATATACGTGCATTACATGGCGATCCTGCCTAACTCGAGCTTGTAGATCTTCCTATACAGTATTGTATCCTGCAAGGAAACTGTTATCCAGTTCTGATGCCAAACTCGTTCCTGCAAATTTCCTGAAATATTTTTGAATTAAGATTTGATGTCAACAGTAGAAGAAGCGATTGCGGCCTTACCAGCGGCTGGTCCAAAACCATTAACGCTCCAGGAGTACCGCGAACGAATAAAACGCGGAGAAGAAGAAAAGCTGACCAGAATTCAGAAAGTAGCAGTTCCACGACCGAAGCGTCAAAGAGGTGGCAGACAGGTCTACCTAAGGAAGCAGCACGCTCACCTGTTATCACTAGTGAAGGACACACTACGACTCCCGACTTGGAACGAGGCCACCCAATTGTGGATGAAAATCAACGACATAGAGCAGGAACAGCAAAGACGCGGCTGGACAAAGCAAAAACAGTAATGGGGTCCCCTCAGTCGAAAGAGACTACGGTGATTACGGAGAATTTCGCGGGTACTAACAACAACACCTTTACCACAACGGGAATTCTGACTGGAGCATCCTCGACGATAGCAGTTATATTATTAATACTATATACATTTGTGAAGCTTAATAACTACTTTAAGCAATACGTACATAAGTGCGTAAATAAAGTAAATAATGTTTAAAATTTAGTTTAATAATAAGAAAAATAAAACAAAAAAAAAAGTTTTAATTTAAAATGTTTATATTGATAAATACTTTATAATTTTATTGTATAATATTTAGTAATATTAAAAATGGTTTAAAAATAAAATCCATTTATGGAAGAAATAATTGCAATTTTGAAACGCATTTACGCAAACTTAAAAAAAACTCCTCATAGATTATATAAAAAAGAGACACTACTAGAAAAATTAGAAGAGGTAGAACAATTAAGAAACAGATTTATAGAACTACAAATCAAACCACCAAGTGATCACAAAGTTCGTGCAGAACTTTTGATCAATTTTAAAGAAACATATCACAAGACCAAAGTCTTACTTGCCGAAAAATTAACGGCAGAAGAAGAAAAATTAGAAGAACCAGCAAACCAAAATACAACTATGAGCAATTTTAATTTAGAAGTGGCTCTAAAGGTCATACCAACTTTTTCTGGTCAATACAAAGAATTGCCAGCATTTCTTAAAGTGGTAGAACTTTTAGATGCAAGTTTCAACAATGACAGCAAATTAATACTAATACAGTTTGTCTGTGAAGTCAAACTGTCAATTAGCGTTAAAACAGCGATAACTTCAATTTCTCAGCCTACTACTTTCATTGAATTGAAAGCAAGGCTGCAAGATAGATACAAAAGCACGAAGTCAATCGCACAAATTCACACAACTTTGACCAATTTCTCACAGCGTAATAGTTCCATAACTAATTACAGTGACAATTTATTGATTCTCATAAGTGAACTTAACAGTTTACAAGTAAAAGAATTGGAACCCACTGCAAGCGATATTGAGAAACAGGTCATAAGCAAAATGAATGATAATTATGCTTTAACAATATTTAAGAATGGACTGGGCGAACAGTATAAGGCAACAGTGTTTGCAGCCCAACCAAAAACTTTATCTGAATCAGTCACTCTAGCCTTAGAACTAGAAAAAAATCAGCAAACAGCAAGTGTAATGCATTTTAATAGAAATGCACAGCATAGAGCTAACTTTCGAAATCCAAGACAGTTCCAAAATAACCAACATCAACGAAATCAGAATACTTTTCGTGGCGACAGTTTTCAAAATTATCAAAACAATAGTAGACCGAACACTACCAGAGGAGTCAATAGATACAATTCTAACGTAGGACAAAGAGGCAATAATCAAAGAAATTTCAGAGATAGAAATTTTAACAACAACAACAACAACTACAATAATAACAGAAACAGTAACAACAATTACAATAATAACGGTAGCAATAACTTCAGACGTATACGTGTAATGAATCATTCGGAAAACGGGCATCACCCGGGGGGTTTGCAGAACGACTTTCCGGGGCAAGAAATGTAAAAATATACACAATTTCCCACAATTTGACGAATTACATCACCTTAAATTGTGAGACAGCTGAAACAAAATTCACATTTCTTATTGACACAGGTGCAGATATTTTAATCTGCAAGACACATAGTAATATAACAGATCAGAATATTTATACAGAAGAAAAGTGCACACTAACAGGGATAACTTCACAGGAAATTCAATCAAAAGGAACTACTAGATTGAAACTAAAAATAGCTAATGACAATATAGTCCACACATTCCACATAGTAGATTCAGATTTTCCAATACCAACCGATGGCATAATAGGAAGAGATTTCTTACAGAAATATTTTTGCAAAATAGATTACGAGACTTTTACTATCACGATAAATATTCACGAAGATGACATAGTTTTACCGATAAAAACAAGGCACACCCAGTTAAGACAAATCCGTGTACCTCCAAGATCGGAAGTAATATGTCCTATCGATTTACGTTTAAATCAAGATAGCGTAGTTTTTAACAAAGAAATAGCAAAAGGAATTTTTGTATCAAATTCTTTAGCACCATCGAGAGGTATAACGCATATTAAAGTTTTAAATACTAATGAATATGGAGTTACTCTTACAGAATTGGACATCTCAAATATACAGACTCAACCGTTAGAAAATTATAATATTTTAAATTACACGCAACGAAATAGTGAAAATGATAATTCTAGATTTAAAAAGTTGTTACAAACACTTGAAATTGAAGCAATAAATGAGAATGACAGAAACTCAATAATTGGTATATTTCGTAAATATCAACAAATTTTTCATGTTGATGACGAACCGCTCACTGTGAACAATTTCTACACGCAAAAGTTACAGTTATCCGAAAAAACACCAGTATACATAAAAAACTATAGATTGCCACAAGCACATCATGAGGAGATAGAAAAACAAGTCGACAAACTGTTTCAAGAAGACTTAATAGAACCATCAACGAGTGCATACAACTCACCTTTACTCATAGTTCCAAAGAAAGCTTTATCAGGTGAAAAGAAATGGAGATTAGTAGTAGACTTCCGACAACTGAATAAAAAAATCGTCAACGATAAATTCCCATTAACAAGAATGGAAGATGTTCTAGATCGTCTAGGAAGAGCAAGATATTTCTCAACTCTTGATATGACGAGTTCCTTCCATCAAATAGAGCTATGCAAGAATTCGAGACCATTAACAGCATTTTCCACATCCAATGGACATTATCAATTTAAGAGACTACCTTTTGGTTTAAAGATTTCTTCTAATAGTTTCCAGAGGATGCTAACTATAGCACTCAGTGGTTTGGACTCGAGAGCATTTCTATATGTGGATGATATTATAATATTCGGTTGTAGTATAAAGCATCACAACGAGAAGTTGACTAAAGTATTTGATCGTTTACTGCAATACAATTTAAAACTAAATCCTCAAAAATGTAGTTTTCTAAAATCAGAAGTTGTATACTTGGGCCATTTAATAACTAGTGAAGGCGTTAGAACAGATCCAAACAAACATAAGGTAATCGAGGAATACCCAACTCCAAAGAATTCAGACGATGTCCGAAGATTTGTAGCTTTCTGCAACTATTATAGAAAATTTATTGAAAATTTCGCGGCAATAGCTAAGTGTTTAAACAATTTATTGAAGAAAAATGAACCATTTTTATGGACAAACGAATGTCAAGATGCATTCACGGTTTTGAAAAAGAAATTAATAAATCCGCCAATACTTCAGTATCCTAATTTTGACAAAAATTTCATTTTAACTACTGATGCATCAAATTTTGCTTTAGGTGCAATACTTTCGCAGGGAGAAATAGGACAAGATTTACCTATCTCTTATGCAAGTAAATCTCTGAATAAACATGAGATGAATAAATCAGTGATTGAAAAGGAACTTTTAGCAATACACTGGGGCATACATTTTTTCAAACCTTACCTTTATGGACGGAAATTTACAGTGGTGACAGACCATCGACCGTTAGTCGCATTGTTTACACACAAAAACCCATCTTCCAAGTTAACCAGAATAAGATTAGATTTGTCCGACTATGATTTCGACATTATATATAAAAAGGGAAAAATAAACACCAATGCGGATTCACTGTCAAGAATTAAAATCGATTCTGACATACTAAAATCAATGATCCCGAAAGAAAACGATGAATCCGTTAACAAAGCATTAGTAATTACGAGGGGCATGTCTGCTGAAAAGAGCACAGACATTAATCAGGAGAAATGTAGCTCTCATTCGAAGTCTGATCAACTTCACATTTGGGACTGCACATCCATATCTGACGTCAGGAATGTAAGAAAATTGAAATTTGTATTTATGAGCAATAAGAAGGGTACCCATATTAAAATAAATAAAGATGAGATACTTGTGATAAGCAGTGATACTCCATCGAACCCAGGTTCGCTATTGGAAAAACTCAATCAAGAATAAACAAGTCAAATATTAAAGAACTAGCGCTAGATGAGAAAGATGATATATTTAGGTACGTACCGAAGGAAAAATTAAAAGAAGAATATAATAAGTTGCAACAGAAGAATAAAGAAAATAATGAAAGCTCAAAGTTGAATATATTGATATATAGAAGTCCCCACAGAATAGTAGATAACGTAATTATGTATAAACTAATCGCAGAATATCACGATTCGCCTTACGGAGGGCATTTTGGTGTAAGAAAAACCGTTTTAAAATTGAAACAAAAATACGTTTGGAAGAATATGGGAAAAATGGTGAAAAATTTTATCACAAATTGTAAACATTGTGCTAAGAATAAACAAATACGACATACGAAAGAACAGATGGTTATTACAGACACTCCAACGACTAGTTTTGAAACTGTAGCAATTGATACTGTCGGTCCGCTAAGAATTTCTAATGGGTACAGATATATTTTAACAGCGCAGTGCGAATTGACAAAATTTGTGATAGCGCACCCCATGGAAACCAAAGATGCCGACACTGTAGCTAAAACACTTGTTGACCAATTCATTCTCAAGTATGGTAATTTCAAAAATTTGAAATCGGACAAGGGCACAGAGTTCGTAAACGAGTTAATGAAAAATGTGTGTAAAAATCTAAAAATGAATCAAATATTTTCAACTCCTTATCATCACGAATCACTGGGTTCAGTAGAGCGCAACCACCGCACTCTTAATGAATTCCTGTTGACGTTCGCAAACGATAATGAGTGGGACAAGTGGATATCATTTTACACTTTTGCTTACAATACGACGCCGCATGTCGATACGGGTTACTCACCATATGAACTTGTGTTTGGTAAACTGCCACACTTACCAAGCGACCTAATTGAAACAAGAGAACCAATTTATGATATTGAAAATTATGCGAATGAACTGAAGTTAAGAATGAGAACGTCAATAAACAAAGCAAGGGAACTGATCGAAGTTGTGAAAAGGAAAAGAAGCATTGAAAGCAAAACAAACGAAAATGCACTTAATGCAACCATAGGAGACCTAGTATTAGTAAAATTAGGTAATCGTAAAAAGTCTCAAAGTCCATACCATGGTCCGTATAGAATTTCAAAACAAGAAGGAGTAAATTCATTTATATTAATAAACGGAATGGAGAAGAAAATGCATAACAATATGCTAAAACGATACAATCTTCTGATATGAGAATACAAATATAGAAAATAAAAAAAAATAAAAAATAATGTATGAATAAAAATATATATAATTAAAAATATATGTATAATATTATTAAACCACTATTATAAGAAATTGTAAATTTATAGTTATTGAAAATGTTAATTTTATTCATATTACAATACTAGCGCATAAGACAAATTACTTCTCATATAAAAATATATATACCAAATACAAATCTAATAAGTAACAACTTAGTATTACATTAAATCCAATAAGTAAAAATTAAAATCAAATAAGTAAGAACTCATTTCCACCACACACAAACACATAAAAATTTAAAGTTGTTCTTTTTTCTCTTTCAAACAACTGTAAATTTTTTCTTAAAGGGTGAGGGTGTAGTGCATGTGCACTATTGCGCACAAACGTAGTGTAGCACAAAGTCTACCTACGCAAACTACACATCCAAACCATACCAATACATAAGACACACCCATCCGCTGCACTGCAACAATATGACACTTGACATGTGCAGTGTAATTAGAATCCTGGCGTGCGGTCATTGGTGAATTGGTTTGTTTTACAATTGAGTGGAATTTGAGTTAGACTTAAGCGAAAGGGATTAGAAATAAACAATTAAATTAATCGAGATTTGTTATCGAGTTTGTAACTCAAATAAACCATATAAAAACCCTGCTCGGGAATTAAACTAATCAGTTTCCAACTGGCAACTCAAACATTTGCATTTTTCTTGCAAACAGCCTTTCTTCGGCTTCAGCCTTTTTTCGGCTCAGTTAGAATTTGCTCAATGGCGTCTTGCCGAGCAACGCTCTAATATATAATATATAATATTTATCATATATTTCTCGCACACAATATACGTGCATTACAATAGTCAATTACTACCGCAGGTGTATACCGCACGCCGCCGAACTACAGGCCCCGCTCAACGAACTTCTGAAGAACCTCACGAAGAAGAAGGCGGCGATTAGCTGGACGACACAAACGGAGCAAGCATTCCAGCAGAGCAAGGCGAGAATCGCAGCGGCCACAGATTCAGCATTCCTCTCGCCTACCGCGCTAATCGCTCTCTACACCGACGCATCGAGCACCGCCATCGGAGCGGCACTCAACCAAGAGCAACCCGAAGGGACTTGGAAGCCTCTGGGGTTCTTCTCTAGGAAACTCAATCCCCCAGAAACTCGCTACAGCGTCTACGACAGGGAGTTCCTCGCGGTGTATGCCGCAGACAGACACTTCAGGAGGATCCTGGAGGCACACGTTGTAGTGTACCACACAAGTGTACACTGACGACCACACATCGTCATAAGCACAGCAGCAAGTCGCATATGCAAACAAACTGACAATAGCGCAACGTGTGCAATTGCACTCAATACCAAATACGCTATACAAGCGTTTTGGTGGTGCAATAACACACGCTGCCTATATTGCAGCGTATGCATATTGGACAGTGCAGTGACTTTAGCCCTGAACTTGCACTCAAAATTATTAATATAAACAAAGACGATGATTATTCAATGAATAATATCGGTAATCCGATACTTGAGACAAATTTCGGGAATATGATTTGTAACTAGTGGAAATAAGATAGATATATTTTATGTTAGTTAGAATAAGAAAACAATAAGAATTCAATAATATAAAAGGGCCAGCGAGCCACCAAATAAAACAGAATTAATCTGAACTTCTAAAATAACAATCCTGCATTAGATTTCTCATTTCTTCTCTCGGTGCTCTTGACTAAGCCTAGTTACAGAACAGCACCAAACAATAGCGTAACCAACGGCAAACTCTGCCGGTAACAATCTGTACTGAGGGCGACATTCCACTTCGCACTAGGTTTCTGTATATCATTTCATTCATACGGTGTGTGAAACCTGCAATCGATGCGTAAGCCGATCTTGCAAGGCCAACGCAATTGATATTGATTCAACCCTCATCAGCACACGTATATCAACCCTACAACGTCTTCCCAATTCACACGGACCACAAGCCACTCGCGTTTGCCGCACACTAACGCTCGAACAAGGCAACGCCGAGGCAGAGCCGGCAGCTGAGAAAGCCATCTCTACGGACTGCTCGAAGCCGGCCTACCACGAGGTGAGTGACTCGACTCAATCGTCATCGCCGCAATCGCCGCCATCACAAATGACAGCTGATCACCTGACACACCAACCGGGGAGACAACCGGCACCCCAGCTAGTGGCAAAACCGACAAAGCGGGTATCATTATCCACGCCTCCTGCGCCTCCGACTGTTGATTGGCGTGCCCGATGCCCTTTATAGTTAACAACTTAGCCTTTCCTTTGAATCCTAGTCTACTAGCTGGCTTCACCGTGATGAGATTTAGTTGGAAGCCTGAATCTGGTAAGGCTCGGCATTCGATAGGGGCTCGTGAGTGGTCGATTAATTTCACTACTACTGTACCCAGTGCGACATAATTAGTGCGTGCAATAGGATGTGTAGCTAATAAGCTGTGTTGGTCGATACTGGCAGTTGACGTCTTATTTTTTGTATGACCAGGTTGAATTCTTGTATGATTAGTATTTGAAGCTGAAGAGGGTTGGGTGATGGCTCCTTCAAAGTGTAGCATAGTATTATGCTTTTTGGAGCACTTCCGAAATCCACTTGAAACGCAGTTCGAGAGCGAGTGCCCTGGTTTGAGGTAGTTGATGCAGAGCTTATGAAGTTTCACTTGTTGCAGCCGCTTGTCAGTGTTCAACTTGCCAAAGTCCTTACATGCGTCGAGAGGATGGTTAGTTCCACAAAGCGGACAATTGACAGTATTTGTTGCAAGTAGTGTACTTGCTTTGCTGATTGATTTGCCTCCTAAAGCCTCTAGAGCTTGGAAGCAGGATTGCAGAAAGCTTAGGAAATCCTTGAATGATTGGAGTTCCCGTTGCTTAACTAGCGATTGTTCATAGAGTGTGTGAAACCTTGTCCAACTTCCTTATATATATGAACAATAGAATTGGATCCCAGGTGCCAGTGTCAATTCCGATGTTTTGTAATCCCATTACACATTCTTGGGTTGTGTCATGGAAACGCTTTAAACTGTCGGCTCCTTCTGCTACAACGTTGGGTTGGTTGACAAGTTTACTCAGCAGTGCGTTTACCAGCAGCCTAGTATTCTCATAGAGGTCCTTTAGAATGCTCCAAGCTGACAAGTAGTTTTCTTCTGTGGCTGGGAGGTGTTTTATCAGGCGCTCGGCTTCTCCTACTAAGTTGGACTATAGGTAGAACAATTTCTGGCAGTTCGCTATCTTCTTTCATTAAAGAGGTCATGAAATTGTCTGCAATTCAAATAATTGACATCGAATTTAGGCAAGGTTATTTTGGGCAGATGTAAGGAATTGTTTGCTACCGGTATTGATGTAACTTCTGCATCCCACTCAGTTAATAGTACCAGTACGGACTGTACTTCTTCTTCCAATGTTATATATTGCTGTGTATCATAACCCACAAGAGTAGGATCAGCCTCCAATTCCCATAGCTGATTGTTGATGTCTTCGATATGGTTCCATTGTTGTAGTATGTTGCCTTTCTTGAATGAAAGGAACTGTTTCGAGCGTCGATCCGCGTCGTCCATAATTGAATTTATAGCCGCCGTAGTATCCTTATCACTTTGGCTTGGCCTCGAATTAACCGCGTAGACTCGCTTAGTCGACGATTGATTGATGAGTCTCGCTGCGGTTTGGTACCTGCTGAATATGCTGTGTATCCAGTAGCATCTTGTTGTCTATTGTGGCTGCAGGAGGACTACTCAACTTCTCGTCAATTGAAGTTTCTGGGTGTTGAGTCAGCTTCGGGAAGCGGCTCTCAAACATATCCCGATATGTTGATGAAATAGCTGCAATTTTGGCATAATAATCATTTTGAAAATATGCATGGTCAAGTGGAATCCCTGGCAAGGCTCTTAATTCCGAGTCCTGTTGCTCAAAGGTTGTCCAGTATTCATTCAGTCGTCTTATGCGATCCTCGTAATAGCTGATCGTTTTACACTGTTCGGAGTCCTTTTTGAAATTGCTTATGAGCGCTTCGATTTGCTGCTCGATCCGCTCCTGGTGCTTCGCAAGAGTCTCCATGTTAAGGTTCTACGATGATTGTGATCTGGCACAAAATCACGTCGGGGTCGCCAATGCTAAGAGTGGGAATTCTTTTATTCCACCTTACTTAAGCTGAGACCTGGTGGATACACCAGACCCTTGTTTTATGGTTATGAAAAAGCCTAGGTGCAAAACCAAGACTAGGTAGGTAGGTAGGAGCGGCAGCCTTTGTCGCAAAAAGCACTCTTAAGCACATAGAATGGCTCGTTGTAGTACCACACTACGACGACGCGACTCCCCCATCTAGAATTTTAGGAACCACAGTGATTCCGAAATGAACCTGGCTATGTCCTTAATGTTGATGGAAGATAGTTCGGTTAAGAAAGTGAAGCTTAGGAATTTTAATCTTACCAATACCAATTGGCAGAGTTAAAAGCATTTTTAACATCTAATGTGACTATCGCGCAATATTGTTTGTCGCCTTCCAGCCACCTTTTTCCAGCCATGGCTTTCCGCGCTATATCGCATACAGATGCAATTGCATCCACCGTGGATCGCTTCTTCCTGAATCCATATTGCCGTTTAGACAAACCCGGGGTTCCTTCAGTATAGCATTCAAGATTGGTGCAGATTATTCTTTCCAGGACCTTTCCTGCTGCGTCCAGCATGCACAGGGGTCGGTACGATGCTAGTTCCTCTATAGGTTTATCGCCTTTTGGTAGAAGTACCAGTCGCTGGCGCTTCCATCTTTTGGGAAATGTTCCTTCCCTCAGACACTCCGTGTAGAGATTGCTGAATATGTTTGGATTTCTTTTTATGGCAGTTTTAATTACCATATTTGGTATCCATATCCAGACCTGGAGCCCTGTTGCTTTTCATCTTATTTGCCGCTCCTAGAACTTCTTCTATTGTGACCGGCGGGATCGGATCTTCAGCGTGGCTTAGCTCGGCATTCTGAGGGAACAGACCTGTCACAATCTTAGCCATTGTTCTCGCACAGATAGGTGTGTTAGAATGGTTATGCAGTTTCTTCAACACAATTCTGTACGTGCTGCCCCAGGGATTATTTTGTACTTCTTCTCTGAGGGTGGTGAAAGCCTCACTCTTACTTTTCCTTATTGCCTTGCACAATTGCTTCCTTTTTTCCTTGAATTCTGCTTGGGTCTGTTCGTAGTTTTCAGAACTCCTAGCCCTTTGGTAACGTCTGCGACATCTGTGGCATTCTTTACGCAGGGAGGCAATGCTTTCATTCCACCTATACATTTGCGTTCTCCCATTTCCTCTTCCTTTTCTAGGCATGGCGGCATCGCATACATTAGTAAGTTGGTCCATAAGTCGCCTGGTCCTCAGTTCTGCGCTGCCTTGTGTTTCTTCCATGTTGTCAAGCATGTACTCCAACATTACGCAGTCCATCTGTTTTGTCTTCCAGCCTTTTTCTTGTACCTTTCGATCCGTCTTACGCATTTGAAATCTTTTTGGTGACAGTATTTCAAATATTAGTGCTTGGTGGTCACTATGCGTATATACAGATGATACTTCCCACTTTATCTGTCTCGAGATCACCCTGCTTGCAAAGGTCTATTATTCTATTATTGACCCCGATCTGCCGTTATTAAACGTGTTCCACGACTTAAGTTTACAATATCGAGGCTAGCAAAGGCTTCCAATAATGCGGTACCCCTGCGATTCGTTCTAATGCTGCCCCACTCAACTGCCCGTGCATTGAAATCACCCGCAATTATTATGGGGCTCTTCCCTCGTGCATCTGTGACCAAGCGGTCCAACATTTCCTCCATTTCTTCGAGGCGTGCACTTGGTGGGGCGTAGCAGCTATAAAAGTCGACCCCCTTTATTTTGGCATATACCAACCCTTCCTGTTGCCGGTTGGCTTTACGTTCGAAGGGAATGGTGCCACAGACCCAGATAGCTGCTCGATTTTTTGTATCTTCTGCCCAATTGGAATCATGCATAGGTGTTTTGTATTGCTCGCTAATTAATGCAATGTCCACTTTCTGTTCTATTACTGTCTGCTTCAGCAGATCCTGAGCAGCCTCGCAGTGGTTTAGGTTTATTTGGATACACCTGACCATCGCGTTTTGTCAATACTTTCATCGCTTGTTTGTATGAAGCACATTTGAAGCTTCCAGTGGAGTGGTCGTTTCCACCTTTGCATCCTGGCTCACATATTGCGCATTTAGCTTTGGCCTCGCAGATTTTAGCTAAATGCCCTTTATTTCCACACTTTAGGCAAACACCTGAGCGGTCCTCTTTGCTCTTACAGTGTCTAGCTATGTGACCGTATTCGAGGCATCGGAAGCATCTGGTTGGAGTTATGTACTCACGGAGCCTACATCTTACCCAACCTACACGCATGCGACCGGCTTCCGCTATTATGTTAGCCAGTTTATATGGAAGGCTAATCAGCGCTGTCTGCGTGCCATCCCGTGTGTGTCGCATAGACTTAATTGCGGTTTTTCCTATGCCTGCAATTTCGGGAAATTGTTCTCTTATGGCACTACATATCTCTTCCGGTGTGGTGACTTCATCCAGGTCCCGGCACTCGATTGTTGTTTCCTGGCAGAGAGCTCTAACATTTGCTGAGCTCTGGAGGATCCACTCAGCTATTTCCTTAAGTTTGCTGGCCTGCTCTCCTGACCCGTCTTTGAGCTCCATTAGCAGTTCTCCTTTGGCGGTTTTCCGCATTTTGTTGACACTTTTGCCAAGTTCCAGTTCGGGCTTTGTCTTCAACGTTTTTAACATGTCAGCATATGACATCTCTCCTATTTTTGCTATCAATATAGCGTCCGGTCGTGTAGCCGTCTTCCTCGGCTGACCTATTCCTCCATTCCCTGGCTCAGTTGGGGGTTTGTTCCCGCTCTTACCCTCCGAGCGCCTCTTTCCGACCACTTTCCACTCCTCAGCATTTCGCTTTGGTACTGCTTCCTCGATGGGTCCAGTGGCTTTTTCCTGCTGATCGGTCGCTTTAGCTATAATACCGGTTTTGCCCTCGGAATTACCACTTTTTTCTGCAAACTCTTCTTCTTCTTCGATGTTGGCGCTGTCTCTTCGTCCTCTCGTTGACTTTTTGGGGTACCGCCTTGTAATCGCTTAAGCAGCGGCGATGTTTGGGAGCTTTTGGTGGTTCGGCCTACCATCTGTAGCTTCTCCTTCTCCTGCTCCCCGTATACCCGTTTGTACATCTCCTCGATTGTACTGACGAGATCTCTCATAGGCTGCTGGATTGATCGGCTGCCCACTAACATCTCCGTTAGCTCTCGGATTTTGATGCCAAGTTTAGCAAACGTGGTTTATTGACCCTCCATTGTAAGTGCCTTGGTAGCGACTGTCTATAGTTCCACTGGCACTGGTGTTGCTGTTTGAGTAACTGCGGCCGGAGTTGCGTTGACCTGTTCCAAATTTGGAGTTGGGCCAATGTAACTCCGCTCGTTAGCACCATAGGAGGTGTTCGAACTACCTTCGAGACTCTATTAAAAGGATCTCCTGAAGATGTCGTCCACGCCTGGTTGGTGCTCTCCCTCCTAGCTGCTTCATCAGTCTCTGAAGTCTCCCTATGTGTATTGGGAGAATCCATGACTGCTTAGAGTATTTATTTATTTTTATTTATATAATTACTACTATTATTACTATTATTATTACTATTGTACAATATATATATTTCCTAGTATGACTATTACTACTATTATTATTATTGAAACTTAATTTTAATTCTGGAAAAAAAATTAATTTTAAATTATGGTTATGGGATTTATTTTGAAATTTGGGGGAAAAATAAAAAAGTATGAAACTATAAAAGCACTACTTATCTTAAGTTCAATCGCGTTGGCAACACTTTTTTTTCCAAACAAAAATTGTAGAGTCCTCTCTCTCTCAGCTGAGCGCACTGCACACCTACACTCCAAGTGCACAATTTCCAGCGCTCTCTCAATTTTCGGATAATCCGATTGAGAGGCGGGAAATTGCAGAAACTGCCTAGCGACGCGAAGGCAAATTTAATAAGTTTAAATAAATAAACTTATATTTGCCTAGGCACAAAACTCGCCGCATCCGCTGTGTTCCACCTACCTAAGCTTCGCCGTTCAGGGGTCTGGTACTTTCGGACCAAGCCACTGCTCAGCTGGGCACTATGCAGGCAGAGGTCGCTGCCGCTTTCGCTCTGCCGTGCGGATAAACCGACGCAGAACCGAAACTGCCGCAAATCACTGGCAGAAACAGACAATTTAAATCCCTTATTTTTTTCCCGAACGCGTCCACAATTTCATTTCACACTTTCACTGGACCGGGGTATGCTCTTTAGCTACCCTTTCCACGATTTCCGCACTGATTTAACGTCTACACTTAGTAGATTTTTAAAAAAATTTCGGACTGAAAAATTTAAAGCTCCTCTTCGATTCGACTGTCTGTTTCCTTTTCTCTTTTGTGTGTGTGTGTGTGTTTTTTTTTTTTTTTTTTTTTTTTTATCGAGGGGGAAAGCTTTAAGCCAATTAGTCAGTGTGGGACATCAACCCACTAAAACCTCCTCACTGTCGTGGCGGGGAACCCTCCCGGGACCGCATAATGTGATTACGTCGGGAGGCCGTCATGAGCATTATTGCTCAATCGTCTGTAATTGTCAGTTTAAAACCAGTCCGCTGCTGGTTGTCGCTCCTTGGCGAAATTTCTGCTACATTTGCTACCTGCTGTTGACGCAGTAGCCGCTGTCGTTCCCGCTCCTCCTTGCGTAGCGCCACCATTACTTGTTCAGCGAAGGTCGATACCGCGTTCCATTTAGCGGGTGACTCCAGCATTGCAGCCACTATATTTGCTGTGGTCGGTGGTCTGCCCAAGGCAGATCCCAGCTCCTCTCTCCAGGTCCTGAAGCGTGAGCAGTAAAGCATCACGTGCTGTTGGGGTCCGTATCTGCTTGTCGGCGAGAGACGTCCTCTGGAATGTCCTGTCGCGGGAACCTGTAAAACCTACACCACTTTATTAAATGAGCACTGCACTATTTCAAGTTTAAAACAACAAGAGAGCTTTATTCTTAAAATGCTAGTTCTTATATAATATTTACAAATAAACATTACAGTCTACGTCTTCACTTTTCTGGTGTTCCAGTTACGCAGTTGTTATTTGGTGTCAGTGGCTCAAGCCCACTGACCTACTGCAAGTAAAAGTGTCGTCGGTGCATTCTAAATGCCCCTCGTCAGCTTGACTGCAGAACTGTGACACCCTAAAAGTTTACATCATAATTAATGAATAAATACTGTTCATTTACAATATTTGCACCCTAAAAATATGTGCGTTCTTAATGAATTTAATAGGAGCCGGTGCTGTGAGTCAACTACGCGTAAGTAGCTTGATTCTAACTCACAACATCCCTCCCCTCTTTCTAAAAGAAGTTAGTGCAACTAACTTCCATTAAATCTCTACAATATTTTTCTTGCACTGCAAACATATATGTGCATCGATTGAACTCTATATTACATACATATAATTTGTTTTTATTTACATCTTTTTTTTTTAAATCGCCTTATTTGGGTTCTGTCACGGTTTTTATTTTTTCTTTTTTATTCTTTTCTTTTCCATATATATATCTTTTTTTTCTCTTTTTTAGCTTTTATTTTCTTTTGTAGTTTTCTTTTCTTTTATCTTTTATTTTTTCTTTACTTTGCTTTTGTTTTTTTTTTTTTTTTTTTTTTTTTTTTTTTTATATATCCATCATTATTTCTATATATTCCCCTTTTTATAATTTGGTCTTTCATTGACTCTTTTCTCATTGGCGTATCTACAAATATCTAAACAATGACACAATTCTATTCTATACATAAAACCTTATATTATACTGCGCCCTCTGCTACCTGCTGGTCCAGTTGACGACCGTCGTTGTCAGAGTGAAGTCCCTCGATGAACTCTGCATACCCCTCCCTTCTTTCTGGACCGGTACGTAAAAAGATGATGCAAGCTTGCGCGATTAGATGCGCTTCTGACGAAGTCGAAATAAATATTCGATATTCGCTTAGTGAGTGACAATGGATATTTTCTCATTGGAGAAATCGTTACGAAGTTTAGCCGATAAATCTTGGCTATGTTATGTTCGATCTTTTCGTGGTTAAAAACGATTTTTTGCGCCAGGAGATTATTCTGCGAAGCTAATTGAACGATGTAGTTGTGGCTGTTATTTTTATTGTAGTCGTTTCTCGGTGGAATTACGGAGTTACCTCGGGTTTTGGCTAAAATTATCTCTTTTTCATTTTCGACAATAATACAATATACATACTGATATATGTAATAATGGCAAACACGTTGGATTCTTTATACGGACAACGTACATGTTAGTGCTTTTCATGCCATTTAGTCAGTTATGCAATAAAACTCAAGTATTATTAGACTTTTACTAGTCAGATAGAGACTCTTCCATTCGGCCGATACCATCTCCATTTTTTTATAAGCTTAAATCGTAGTCATCTCGCAGATGGGAAGTTGAAAGCTCTTCCACTTTTTCATATAAAAATGAATTTTCACTAATTTCGTTTTCATTTTTTCCAACCCAAAAATTATCTCCGGACATTATCGTTGCCAAACTCGTCTTTCTTCCTTTGCGGCTTACTGATCACTTTTCTTCTACGTCTTCTTACTTCTTCTCATTCAGTCAGATTTTTGTTCGCTGCACTTGCATTTCATCTACTGGTCTCCTGGATGTTGGTTAACATCTTACTCAGTCTTCGACGCTGCAGGAAGTCCCTTCCAGGTTCATGCTGCACCATATTGAACCATCCAGATGTTTGTTCACCAAATTGTAAATGTCTGTGTAAATCCAGCCGATGCTGATTTTGATCTCTCCTTTCTATGTGGGTTGCTATTGGTCGCCCGTCCTCTTTTCAATCCTGCACACTCCTTTTCCAACAGCGTTGCTGCTTCCTCTGTTTCCGTCAATCTCTGAGAAAGTTCCTTTACCTTTTTCTCAAGATACTCTTTTTGTGCTCTCAAATCTTCTGTTTTCTTATGAAAACTGAATAACTTTTCTTCTGTTCTTCTTTGGATTGCCGTAAAGGCTTGATCCGCCACTTCTAATGGTGACACAGCTCCTCCGGCATTCGCCTGCTTCCACAATTCCTGAGCTTCTTCCCTGCTTGTACTCGCTTCGAACTGGTCAACTATTTTCCCAGTAAACAGTTTCACCTCTGACTGTATTGATTTTAATCTGTTCCTTACTTCCTCGTCTGGCGAAACCAAACTCACTGTTTGTTGCCCTAGTCCTTCTAATTCAGAACTAAATGTATCTGCCCATTCGTTGACCAGACTATTTATGTAGTCTGCGTATTTTTCCGCAAAATATTTTCCCTTGCCGTACTCAACTGCGTGAGGCAACAACAGTCCGTGATTATTGTTGAACTCTCTCCCCAGATCTTGCAACTGTGTTATTCGCTTGCGATAATACACGTTGTCCTTACGTAACTTGCCGTCTTTCTTAAAGTTACGGACCAGCTTTTCAATCGTTTCGCCAATTTGTTCCTGTCTCAGCAGTAATCCTTGCGCTTCCTTCGTCATATCCCAAATGCCAGAACAGATGTCGTATCCCAATTATAAATAAAAATCCAATATTTGTTAAAACTTGTTACAATATTTTATTCGATCTTACTTATTGATAAATGCAAATTTATTTAAAAAAAAAAAACATTCCACCGTAAATTCTATGTTTATATTCTTTCTTTACTTATCCTCCATCTCAAGTTTCAAATCCGCTGTCTAACGGCGTCCATTAAGTCCTTCCATCAGTGCAAATTGGTTCTTGACTTCCCACAGATACTCCTTGATTTCCTCTCACCATCTTTTAATTCTCCCAAGAATCCATAGAAAAGGCCATATGTTTGTAAAAACCGAAATTTGATTTACCGGCAAAAGTGTCTTGATTCATTCCCGGAAATTTGAATCCATATTTAAAAATAAACCCGTAACGTATGCGCCGCATAATAATAGCATTTAAATGTTATCTTCAACATTGCTACGCAAATCGTAGTTTCCGAACTACAAAAAACTTTGATGCAACAACACGTGTTGTCTGCACCTCTTCACCTAATACCCTAAACTCAAAATGCCAAATATTTAAATCAATCTTTATTTTGATTTTAAAACAATATAAATTGAATCATATAAATGTCCCTACCGACAAACAAACACAAATCCCCTTTCATAACCGTACGAACCCTATACCGTGGCACGTTCTTTCCGAACCAAACCAACCGGTATACACAAGTTCGCAATTCAATAACGCAAAATCCGTGAATAAACAGACACGTCCCACATTCCCCGAGAATGCTGAAACAAAATGTATTAAAAAGTATGAGCCTAATCTCAGTGGAACAACCCTATACAACCTGACCGTAAGTAAAAATTTTCCTTTCGAATCGACCTATTATCACCTAACCGCAGCGGCTAATCAGCCCCAATGCTGCTTCTTCTGCATGACCGGCGCAAAAGCGCCCACACGGTCACCGAAGAATCGTCGACAAAATTCACTTAGATACTAGAATGTCCTACCATAGACATACTCACCATTTTCGTTCCCTCCATCGCCCTCCTTTGGGATGGTTATCCTTATGGTTTCCTATTGGTGGATTCCCGCGTAGGAGTGCTCTTTTCCTGGCACTCGACGTTGGATCCTACCGGCTGCGCCAAAATGTTGGGGTCCGTATCTGCTTGTCGGCGAGAGACGTCCTCTGGAATGTCCTGTCGCGGGAACCTGTAAAACCTACACCACTTTATTAAATGAGCACTGCACTATTTCAAGTTTAAAACAACAAGAGAGCTTTATTCTTAAAATGCTAGTTCTTATATAATATTTACAAATAAACATTACAGTCTACGTCTTCACTTTTCTGGTGTTCCAGTTACGCAGTTGTTATTTGGTGTCAGTGGCTCAAGCCCACTGACCTACTGCAAGTAAAAGTGTCGTCGGTGCATTCTAAATGCCCCTCGTCAGCTTGACTGCAGAACTGTGACACCCTAAAAGTTTACATCATAATTAATGAATAAATACTGTTCATTTACAATATTTGCACCCTAAAAATATGTGCGTTCTTAATGAATTTAATAGGAGCCGGTGCTGTGAGTCAACTACGCGTAAGTAGCTTGATTCTAACTCACAACAGTGCCTAGCGCTCTCGAATTCGCCCGTGCATTTTGGACAATAGGGGTCTTCTGTTATTTTGAAGCGGTAGAAATATGCATTGAAGCATCCATGACCGCTGAGTTACTGCGTCATGTAGTAGTTTAGACTACCATGCTTCCTGTTCACCCATTGGGACACCCTGGGAATGAGCTGGAATGTCCATCGTCCCTTCTCGGACTGCTCCCATCTTTTTTGCCACTCTTCGGTGCATCGCCGTCGCTCCTCTAGCCTTCGTTCGGCTGTAGGCCTTACGCCCTGTCGGTCGTACAGTCGCTGCAGCTCCAACGCTCGTAAGTCCAGGGGCATTTTTGCAGCAAGGACGGAAATTGCGTCGTCGGAGACCGTTCGGTAGGCGCAGGTGAGTCTAAGCGCACTTAATCGTTGCGTTGCGCAAGCCTCTCTGAGATGCGTAATTTTTGCTCCTGCCCAGATGGGTGCTGCATAGAGCATCACGGAATCCGTTACCGTCGCCAGAAGTTGTCTTCTTCCCTCACGTGGGCCTCCAATGTTTGGCAGAATCCGCGCAAGGGCGCCTTGAATTTTAGAGCCTTTTTTGCTGACCGCTACCAGGTGCTCCTTAAATGACAGTCTTGCGATGTCCACCACCATCTCCTCTCGCTTTTTCCGCGTGCTTATCAGTACAATCTCAGTTTTTTGAGCAGCCAGTTCCAGGTGCGCTGATTGGAGCCACCTACGCACCCTTGCGATCGTATCATTACACACCACCTGCAAGTGCTCAATATGTTTGGCCACCACTACCAATGCGATATCATCAGCATAACCAATAATATTAACGTTTTCCGGCATACTCAGCTCCAGGATGCCGTTGTACATAGCGTTCCACAGCATGGGCCCTAGTACCGATCCTTGAGGAACCCCGCCGGTTATTTGGTATGCTTTTACGCCCTCCTCTGTCTCGTACAGTAGCACCCTGTTGTCGAGGTAGCTACCTATTATACGCCGCAAATATGTTGGTACTCCAAAAATCTCCAGAGCCTGCATTATATGTCCCCAATTCGCAGAATTGAAGGCATTCTTGATATCTAGAGTGACCACCGCGCAGTACATTTTGGCGCCACCCTGCCATCTAATGCCACTCGTCGCATCTCGAGCAATGTCTACTACCGCTCTGATCGCGTCGACTGTAGACCTCCCTTTCCGAAAACCGAATTGTCGGTCGGAGAGCCCTCCTGGACTCTCGAATGTCTCCTGCAGTCTATCACAAACGATACGCTCTAGGATCTTTCCCACTGTATCCAGCATACAAAGTGGACGATAGGAGGATGCCTGATCCGGTGGCTTTCCGGGTTTTAGCAACAGCACAAGCCTCTGCCGTTTCCACGCGTCTGGAAAAATGCCTTCGCTCAGACAGGCGTCATACAGTTTTGCGAACAGTTCTGGTCTCGCTCTTACCTCTGCCTTGAATGCCACATTTGGGACTCCATCCAAACCAGAAGACTTGTTGTCGTCGACCCGTGATATACTCGACAATACCTCATCGACAGTGACTATAGGTCCCCTCTGTACGTCTGGAGTCACGACGGCTCTCGTTTCGCTCTGTGGGGGGAAGAGCGTTACCACTATACGCTGCATCAGTTCTGGGCATGTAGGCTGAGGCGCTCTGGGTCCCTTTACTTTGCGCATGACCGTTTTGTATGCTACACCCCACGGGTCTTGGTCCGCACTCTCCTGCAACTCTCTGAAGCACTTGTTTTTGCTCTCTGGTATAGCTGCTTTCAGAGTTCTTCTGCGTACCTTGTATACTGCTTGATGTTCCTCGAAATTCGGTGTCGATCGAGATCTTTGCGCCTTACGTCGTGCTTGATGGCAGCTCTTCCGAATCGCAGCAATTTCATCGGTCCACCAGTAAACGGGAGTCCTTGATGTATTGTTGGACCTTCGCGGCATCGCTGCATCACATGCTTCCTTAATGTACTTAGCGATTTCAGCAGCCATGGTGCTTGCAGTTTCGCCTACAATAGACGCTGACTTCCAGATGACTTCAAACGACTCCGCGTCGAACGCCCCCTTTCGCCAGCCAATTTTGTGCGCCTTACGCGTGTACTGCTTTGTTCTACGCTCCATGTCTATTATAATGGCGTTGTGATCGCTGCCCGTGTATATATCACTGACTTTCCAGCTAATTCGACTGGCAGTTGTGTCGTCCGCAAAGGCTAGATCTATGATGGACCTGCCTCTTCCATTGTCGAATGTGTAGTGACCTGGCGCATTCAACAGTACTAATTCAAGAAGCGCGAAGCATTCTTCAACTAAGCGTCCTCTAGCATTTGTGTGGCTACTGCCCCAAGTCCGAGACCACGCGTTGAAGTCGCCTGCAATAATTATTGGGTGTTTGCCTTTCGCTTCTTCCATCAGCGATGTCATCATTTCCCCGAACTGTCTCAGTGTCCAACTTGGAGGAGCGTAGCAGCTGAAGAGGTAAATGTTCTCCAGTTTCACCCAGGTATAACCGCTCTCTCTGGTTTCTATCTTGCTCTGAGGAGTGGTCTCCCCAATGGACCAGATGGCTGCTCTGCCTGTTTCATCCGCGGCCCAGTTTGGGGAATCCTTCCTTGCATATGGTTCCGAAAGTAGCGCCACATCTGCCTTCACTTCATTTTTATATTGCATCAGAAGATCCAGTGCAGCTTCACAATGATTTAGGTTGAGCTGAAGTACTCTCATACCTTCTTCTTTTCCAATGCCTCCTGGTGTCGTGGACATTTCATGCTGCCCGCTGGATGCGCCCCCTTGCACAAAGCGCACTTTGCTTCATTTTGGCAATTCGCAGCCATGTGGCCAGTCTCGCCACACTTTCGGCAGAGTCCAGTTCGATCCGGCTCTTTGCATCCAGCCGCCTTGTGCCCATAGCCCCAGCACTTATAGCAGCGTTGTGGCGTTACGACTTCTGTTAGTCGGCAGCTCGCCCATCCTACTCGCAGATGTTTCAATCCCAGTGCCTTCTTGGCATCCTCCGCCGGTAGGCTTAAAAAGGCCGTCTGTGCACCACCATAGCCTCTTATCAAGCTTTTAATTGCTTCCACATCTGGGCGCCGTATGTTCGCCTGGTCTCGCAGTGCATCGCAGATCTCTTCTTTCGAAGAGATATCCGCGACGAGTCCCTTACACTGTAGCGTCACCATGTGCGTGCGTACGTTCACTGTGGCTGCGTCCTTTACCACGCTTTCAATGGCCGTCTGGTATGTGGCCGCGTTCACTTCTTTGGCTCTCTTCAGCTCTATGAGCAGTTCCCCTTTTTGCGTTCGGCGGATAGTCTTCACAGCGTCATTCAGTGACTTCAGCTGCTCACATTCCTTTACGCTCCGTAAGATGTTGGCGTATGACATCGCTTCATTTTTCGCACTTATAATTATCGCATCTGTTTTTGGTCTAATGGTCCTAGCCGTAGATTGCAATTTCTTCTGCGATTTCTGCACCTTTATCCACTCTGCACTAGTGCTGGGTCGAGGCACTGCCGTAGCCTGTGTTTTTCCCGTCGGCACCTGTTTTGCTGTTGGTGATTTTGACCCTGATTCCGTCAACTTCGTTTTCAGCTTTAGTCCCTGCTGCTGCATTGGTCCACGGCTCTTTTTGGCCGCGGGAGCAATTACAGCGATGCCTTGCCCCTCCGTCGCCTTGGGACTATTGTTATCCTCCCGCAGGCGCTTCGCGGATTGCGCGCACTTTGTCCACAGAGAAGGTTGCGTACCTCCGCTAGTCTCCTGTACAGCGTTACCTCTGCACTGCCACTGCCTCTCTGCTTTCTTGTACAGATCTTGTAACGTTTCGACCAGGCTCCTCATAGGCTGGTGAATGGATCTGCGGGGCGGGTTGCCACCCATCATCGAAGCCAGCTTTTCAAGATTCTGGCCCAATAAGGTGAACGGATCGCCCGTGCTCGCCTTACTCATCGTTGGTACATGCTCCATGCATGGGGGTGACGAGCTTGAACGCTCTTGCCCCGCGTCAGGCACCAATCTCTCCGGTGAGCGAGCCATTCTGGAGTTCTTTCCGAATGGGTCTTCGAGAACTGTCTGCTTTTCAAGTACTTTCGTACCTACCTCCTGATTTTTTTGCCCCGAATCAGGCGAACGCTGGACACTCATAATCCGTTCGTTATTATGAGATAAATCCAGAATTTTGCAATTTCTTTTAAACGTCGTTTCCACTCTGTAAATTGCTAAAAGGAGAAAAAAGGGGGGAAAAGGGAAAAAAAGGGGGAAAAGGGAAAAAGGGGGGAAAAAAAGGAAAAAGTAAAACACACTAAAAGCGATACTAATCTGTGTTTGGCGCGTTGGCAACACTTTTTTTTAATTTTTTGGAGTCTCTCTCTCTTTCTGCTTTTCGGCTTTAGTGCACCACACACACACACACCAAGTGCACAATTTCCAGCGCTCTCTCAAATTTCGGATAATCCGATTGAGAGGTGGGAAATTGCAGAAACTGCTTAGCGACGCGAAGGCAAATTTAATAAGTTTAAATAAATAAACTTATATTTGCCTAGGCACAAAACTCGCCGTATCTGCAGTGTTCCACCTGCCTAAGCTTCGCCGTTCAGGGGTCTGGTACTTTCGGACCAAGCCACTGCTCAACTGGGCGCTATGCAGGCAGAGATCGCTGCTGTTTTCGCTCTGCCGTGCGGATAAACCGACGCAGAACCAAAACTGCCGCAAATCACTAGCAGAAACAAACAATTAAAATGCCTTATTTTCCTCGAACGCGTCCACAATTTCACTTCACACTTTCACCGGACCGGGGTATGCTCTTTAGCTACCCTTTCCACGATTTCCGCACTGATTTAAAGTCTACCTTAGTAGATTTTTAAAAATATTTCCGACCGAAAAGTTTAAAGCTCCTCTTCGATTCGACAATCTCTCTCCGTTCTCCGTGTGTGTGTGTGTGTGTGTGTGTGTATGTGTGTGTGGGTTGGCATACGTCGAAGCATACCAATTCCACAGCACTGCAAACCCTTAAACAACAACGACAGCAACAACAACGATAACAACAACAATAACAGTACAAACGAAAGTAATAAAAGTAAAGATATTTCTTTTCTGAGAATTTAAAAACAAAAAGCATTGATAATTACGACGCAAAAAGCTGTAAAGTGGAAAAACTAAAACGACGAACGACATGTGAATTAAAAAAAAACCGAAAAATTAAACAAAAGTGTGTGAAAAATAAGTAGCAGAACCATATTTTTTCCATGCAAAATGACGTATTTAATCGAATTGTTTCCAACAAGCCTGCGCGCTGCTACGAATGCAAGCATTTGCACTGTACATAAATTTATCTTCGAGGCAGAAGGAGATAGGAACAACAGAAAACGATTGCGCGAGTTTATGGGATTCGAGTTTGTCGAAGGAGACGCAAGATTTCTAGCGAAAGTAGCATACATAAACGAAATCTTAACGGAACGTGATCTTGTGTCTATATGCGTAGTCTTAAATATCAATCACGACGTAGAAAATTCACCGTTACATATTTTTTGGAATTCGCGCATCAGCAAACTACAGCAGTCTAACAATGATGACGAAGAGAGCGACGATGAAGATAACGACGTTGAGGAGAACAAAGAAAGCGAGCAAAACGCTGACGAAGCGGTCGGACGTTCACTTGTAAGAGATGAGGGAAATGATGCAGAGAGCGTAGCGACGTTTAAAACCTCACTAAACGAACCACGTACAGTTACGAAGCAAATCGACAGAAAACGCCGAGATTACGATGAGAAGCAAAGACCGCGCTTCGCTATGAGTTTTCGCGACATTGAGGAGTATATTAGGAGTTTTGATGGCAGTAACACAATTGATGTAGAAGTATGGGTAGCAGAATTTGAAGAGCCAGCTACGCTCTTGCAGTGGAGTGACCTGCAAAAACTTATGTTCACGAAGAAGTCGCTGAAGGGTATTGCGAAGCTATTTGTGTTGAGTGAAAAACATTTAAATTCCTAGAGTGCGCTGAAGAATGCACTAGTGAGTGAGTTCAAATCTCAAGTGAATTGCAAGCAAATACACACGCAGTTAAGTGAGAGCAAGCTCTGTAGTGATGAAAGCGTGCAAGAATATTTCTATCACATGCGAGAAATGGCATCGCGGGGCAATATTGAAGATGACGCACTCATTCAATATGTAGCACCAATTGGCGCTACCAATTTGTAGCACCAATTGGCACGACCCCCATCCTTCGTCCCCGGACTCCGCTCTGGACCAATGTAATTATTCTGAATGCCCTGGGCTGGTAGCTGTAATTTTCTGGACCTACCTGTCTTTTGCCACGGTAGCACCAAGGTGAAACTTGAGTGTGCACGGCTCCAAACCCTGGCAGGCCTCAAAGTACGTTCGACGTCTGTTACCGTTAAGTCGGTAGTGTGGGATCGGTTGAGTGGAGCTCCCGATTAGCACTGGTCTGGCTCTGAGCACTTGACGCCAAAAGGGCTTGTGCCAACCCTTGCATGGCCTCCCTGCTTGCACAGATATCCATGGGACCATATTTAGTGACCACACGTTCGGACTGAGATAGCGGCTTTGAGTGGGGACCCTTCTTGCCTGGACACAACAAAAAATAAAAACACAAACACAAACAAAATTTCCGCGCATATCCCCTCAGGGACGCGCAAAACCCTGGCTAGGCAAATGCCCACCAGCAACACCCCCGCCCTTGGTTCGAAGACAAGCAGCATAAGCACTGCCCCTTCAACAAGCACCACAGCTTCGGCTAATAAGCCACCCAAGAGCTCTTCGCTGTCCCCAGGCTCTTCAGCGGCTGCTAAGGTATTGACTCACAAACCAGCAGCAGTCGCTCCGCCTAAGCCCTCTTCAGCAAACGCCTCGATATTGCCTCACAAGTCAATGGAAACTGCTCCCCGTACCGCTCCTCCTTCAGGTGCACCTACCTACGTGAACCCGAGTACAAGGGCGTACAGGACGCGTAGAGCGCCTTACCGTATTTTGACGAATCTCAACGCTACAGAACCTTCTCAACTGTCAGAATATGACAAGGGCAAGCTTCAGTGGGCAAAGGACACGCACATCATGTCCACTCCTCCACTGCACAAGCAGCCGGTAACCCCAAGAGGCAGAGACCAGCCGATCGCCCGGGCCAATCCACCCAAAGCATCCCTAAGCGCGTAAGGCTGGCTACTCCCAAGCCTAAGCTCTCGAAACCGCTTAGTGAGATTGTGAAAGAAGCCTCACATGGGCTGTGGTCGATTCTGCCAATGCCGATGGGACCATCACTCCTGCCAATTGGAGACAGGTCGAAATGGCACTGTTACCAATATGCGTTGAGGTTATGTCCCTCAACCCTGGTCCTTCACCCAGCTGCCGTGACGCAGGGTGGTATAAAGGACATATTAAACTCATATCTTGCTCGGACCAACGCTCGGCGGATCTTTATAAGGTAGCGATCAATAGGGTAGGTGAGATCTGGCCGGGTGCAAAGCTCAATGGGGTACCTTTGGACCAGGTTATCCAACGCCCTCGCTCCAAAACATGGCTTCCTGCCGAGCCCTCTGAGTCTGAGGCAATCTTAAAGATCCTCAAGCTCAGCAATACCGATCTTCCCACCGATGGCTGGAAGGTCGTGAAAGTTGGTGGCCCCAAAGGCACTTTGCGTGAGGTCACCATCATTTTGAACGAGCAATCCCTTGTTCCCATCAACCCCCGCGAGGGGGTGATTATCTATGGCTTTGCAGCCATCACTCTCCGTATCTACAAGTGCGATGCTCAAGCCCCCAACAGCCTCCCCCAGATGGTGCTGTCCCACAAGCCACTGCCAATGAGCCTAGCTGCTCGGGCCCGGCTCTCACCCCTTTGCCGGGTAGTGACAACGAGAGTATGTGCTCCGTAACAACCAGAAGCAGCCACTTCTCAACTTCCGAACTGGTCGGAAAATTCTTCGACCACACGGACGCGGATGCGGTTGGTGGATACATCTCTCCAATATCCGAAGAGGAAGAGTTGCATTCCACAATAATCACTCTTCCAGACAATGCTGAAGGTACTACAGATTAACCTTCAGCATTCGAAAACTGCCTCGGCAGCCCTGCTTCTCCGGCTCTCGGATATAGGGGAGGAGCTCATTCTCGTCCAAGAACCTTGGATCGTAAATGATCTGGACTAAATGCATTCGGATATCGTATGGTATATATCGAGGATCAAGGTAAACCAAGATCCTGCATTCTGGTAAAAAAAAAAACAGCGTTAATGCTCTTTTACTCCCTAGATTCAGTGACAAAGACAATGTTGTCATGGTCATTGAAATGGGTCCACGGACCTTCTGGATCTCCTCTCACTACATGGCTCATGACTATGGCGACTCTCCGCCACCAGACATACTAAAACAAATGGTTGCGGTAGCCGACCAGAAACAGATTCCGGTAATTATCGGCGCCGATGCCAATGCGCATCACGAAATATTGGGCAGCTCCGGCACAAATGATCGAGGTAAGTGTCTTTTCAACTTTATCATTTCAAATAACTTAGGCATTGCTAACCGGGGAAATGAGCCGACCTTCCTTACATCCGTCAGGAACGAAGTGCTGGACATCACCCTCGTCAGCGATAACTACTCCAACACGATAAGCAGTTGGTTCGTCTCACAGGAATGCTCCTTTTCGGAGAATTCCTGTGAGACGAACCTGCTATATCACCTTTGACATTGACTCGTGGAAGACTACTGGCAATACAGGATCTCTTAAACCAGTCAATAGAAAAAACATAATTTTTTCCGGCTCAAACTGGGGTCATGCTTAGCAACGACTCCCCCTATTATCCACAACTGTCGATCCATTGATCGAGCGGTCGACGATCTGACCACAGCTTTTAAAAAAGCCACTCATATTTCTTGCATCACTCCCGGACCACGAGGCAAACCTAAGCCTCCGCGGAAATTGCAAGTCTTCGCAAAACTTGTAGAATGCTTTTCAACAAAGCTAAAGTTACAGCTGATTGGGTCCCTTTCGAAAATAAACAAAAAGAGTTTAAATACGACATTAGGCGAGGGAAACGAGCGTCATGGGAGGGAATTTTGCGAAAGCATTGAATCGACGTCCAAGGCTAGCCGTCTTCGTAAAATTCTCCACTCCTCTAACAAAGCCCTTGACTGTATCCAAAAACCAGATGGCTTGACTCACTCAAGCGCGAAACCCTTGATATCCTACTAGACACCCACTTCCCAGGGAGTTTAGCCTCAGCGGATCAAGCACTCTACCAGGTGGAGCAGGTTTCCCATGATAGCCTCCCCATATTCCAAGTGACAAAAAGTCACCTCGAGTGGTCCATTCAAATCTTTAAGCCATACAAGTCCCCCGACCGGACGGCTTCATTCCTGCCGATATCCAAAATGGGGAAGAGATTATCTTTCCAAGGCTGCTACAAATATTTAATGCAAGCCTCTGATTGCAATATGTTCCCTTACGCTGGCGCACGGCTCGGGTCGTCTTCATCCCAAAAGTTGGGAAGGCCTCACACACCAAACCTACGGATTACAGACCCATAAGTCTAACATCCTTTCTTCTTAAGGTTCTAGAAAGAGCTTTTGACCTACATATCAGGACATCGATCAACCCTTCTCTTCTGTCTGTATCTCAACACTATTACTCTAAAGGCAAATCGGTTAAAACAGCACTTCATTCTCTCATTTCTCAAGTTGACAAATCCTTGTCGTACAAGGAATTCACACTTGCCATATTTCTGGACATCGAGGGAGCATTCAACAATGTATGCCCCAACGCTGTCATTTCCGCACTCTATAACCTTAACCTTAAATTTATAGAGCTTCTACTAAAATCTAGAATCATCACTTCCACGATCGGCAGTGTTTTATCACCCATCCTCTGGAACCTGGCAGTTAACACACTACTGGTGAGATTGGAATCTACTGGATGCAAAGTGATAGCCTATGCGGACGACATATCAATCGCGGCATCCGGAAAATTCCCCGAAACACTTTCCGAAAAACTTAACTATTCACTCTTTATTGTGTCGAACTGGTGTCGCGAATTCGAACTTGGGGTTAACCCACCTAAAGCCGAGATTATGCTTTTCACTAGGAAGTACAAAATTCCAAGCTTTAGAATGCCTAGTCTAAACGGCACTCCGCTCTCTTTGAGCACACACGTTAAGTACGTAGGCTTGATTCTCGACCCAAAGCTTAATTGGAAAGCCAATCTAGCTGAGACGGCACGTAAGGCAACATGCGTTATATACTGCTGTAAAAGAGCAGTTGGTGCACTATGGGGACTTCGTCCTCGTCCTGTTATACGGGTCGGTCATTTGGTGGCAAGCTCTCGAAAAAGCCTGTAATATCAAACCCCTCGATAAAATCAGAAGATCCATTGCTCTACTGATCACTGGCGCTCTTTGTAGCACACCTACAAAAGCCGTTTTTGCCATGCTGCACTGGCTCCCCTCAGGGATCCTGGTTAAGCAACAAGCCAAGCTGACAGCGATTAGACTTAACGCTCTTTCGCACTGGCGCATAACCCTGACAGGCCATGCTTCTTTTCTGAATCAGGATCCACCTGTCCCCAACTTTATCGATTATATGTCGGGCTATCCCGATTTGAACAGGGAATTCGACCTCACTATTTAAAGTCAAAACGACTGGACTTCAAAAAACCTAATCGTCGGTGAAACAGTGGAAATCTACACCGACGGTTCCAAGCTTGGAGGTAGAGTCGGCAGAGGTATTTATTCCGACAAGCGGGACATTTCCCTACGTCTCCCAGACCATAGCAGCGTTTTTCAAGCTGAGGTCATGGCCATTTACCACGTAGCCAAATGGATGCTGAGTAGTGATATCGGCGCAGTTGACGTATCTATCTTCTCGGACAGCCAGGCCGCCATTAAATCTCTTTTTGGCTCCACGGCCACATCAAGACTAGTTCATGAATGTCGAACATCTTTAAATGAGCTCGCAAGTTACTCTCGGGTGCACCTAGTCTGGGTTCCCGGACATAGCGAAATCCCGGGAAACTGCAAAGCCGACGAGCTTGCAAATGCAGGCACGCTAATGCATGAAATTCAGCCTTCCGAAAACATCGGCATTCCACTGGCAACAGCCAAGCTCGAAATCAAACGGAAATATCTGGCTGACGCCTACAAATCCTGGGCTAACGAGGAATCCTGCCACACGGCTAGACTAACTTGGGCAAGAATGGACAAAAACAGAACCAATCAACTTCTTCGACTTGATCGCGTATCACTGTCGAAAACTGTGTCGGTTTTGTCCGGCCACTCCATAATGGGACAGCACGCAGAAAGTCTGGCTCTACCCTCAAATAACTTTTGTCGAGGCTGTGGCTTCGAGGAGGAGGACGAGACGGGTTTCCACCTCTTATGCCACTGCCCATCCTTGAGCAGAAGAAGAAATCGCACCTTTGGTGCCCCATTTCTTACAAGCCTGACAGCTGTCATCCATTAATATTAGGGACATAGCCAGGTTAATCAAACTATCAGGATGGTTTCCTGAGTCGTGCCTTTCCTGGCGCTGTCCTTGCGCTGACTATCATTATCCAAAGTATGGGAACTTTTTAGTCAGTACTTGAACGGCGCCACTCCGTGGTATCACAATGGGCCATTATGTGTGCTCAAGTATGCTTTTAGCAAACTGGGCGGCCACTCCTACCTACCTGCCTACCAGATCATGAGTGGCAAAATGAAAATATGTGAAAAAGCCGGAAAAGACAAAAAGATGCAAGTGGCTCAAAACAGTGCCAGTGGAAAAAAAGAAATCAGTTGTTTTAATTGTGGTGGCAAGGGACATGTGGCAAACAAGTGTACTAACAAAGAAAAAGGCAAGCAATATGGCCACATATCTAAGTACTGTAAAGAAACTGGTGAAAATAAAACCAATGAAAAAACAAACGTGCGTGTTGTAAAAAACAGCAGTAAAGTAAAGCCAAATGGACAGTTCGAGCAAAATGTGTGTAAGATGAGAACGAGTATACTCTAAATTTTATCGTGGTAGCCGCAAACTGTATGGACATTAAGCTACTAATCGGTGAAGAGCTATGTTTGTACGCGGAAATATCATTCAATCGCAACGTGCGGAAGATGCCAAGTGAGAACTATTTGGCAGCCGATGAAATGAATATAATGAAGATTGATGTGGTATTCGATAATGCCCAGCCAGACATTAACGAGGCAGTAAACGATTCTGCCAAAAACGAAGTTCGTGAGATAATCGCAAATTATGGGCCGGAAAAATCTAAATCTACTAACATCGATATGAAAATTGTATTAAAAAGGGAAGCACCAATTTTTTCACAGCCTCGGCGATGTGCATTTACAGATTCATGCATTATAGAAGAACAAGTGGACGATTGGTTAAAGAACGGCGTAATTGAAGAGTCGGAGTCAGAGTTTTCGAGTCCTGTGGTACTCGTCAAGAAAAAGGATGGCACTCCACGGCTTTGCATTGACTACAGACACGTCAATAAGGTAATCATAAAAGACCATTTTCCGCTACCACTTATCGATGACCAGCTCGATCGTTTGCAAGAAGCTCTGATGTTCAGCACTATAGATTTGAAAAACGGGGTTTTTCATGTACCAGTAGCAGATGCCAGTAAGAAGTTACACATCGTTTGTAACGCAGAATGGCCAATACCAATTACGTAGGGTTCCTTTCGGTTTGGCCAATTCGCCAGGAGTATTCCAAAGACACATCAATGCAATCTTTCGACCGTTGACCCGAAAAGGCATTGCATTGCCGTATGTAGGGGACGTAATCATCCCAGCTGAAAATGAACAAGAAGCACTGGCTAATCTTAAGGAAGTTTTTATCACCTGCAAATAGTACGGGCTTGAGCTCAATCTGAAGAAGTGTCACTTTTTAAAAACACGTATTCAGTTTATCATTGAAAATAAAAAGCTGTATCCAACACCAGAGAAGAAAGAAGCCGTTTCAAAATTCAAGACGCCGCAGATACTCAAACAACTGGAAAGTTTTCTGGGTCTTACAGGGTATTTTAGGAAATTTATATGCAATTACGCTGTTATCTCAAAGCCATTAACTGACCTAACGAAGACCAGCACAAAGTTCATAATAGGTCCAAACGAACAGAGTGCTATAGATACCCTAAAGAAATATTTAATTTCAAACCCAGTATTGGCTATATACAACGTGAAATATGAAACCGAAGTACACACTGATGCATCCATAGACGGATTTGGAGCCGTTTTAATGCAAAAATCGACGGACGACGGTCAATGGCATCCCGTATATTTTATGAGCAAGAAGACAACAGATGCCCAGCGCAAATCTGCGAGTTATGAATTGGTGATACTGTAACGACTCAAATTTATAGCTGGGGTAAAACTCAGCGGCTCCAGGGGTCGTTACAGGAAATTACTCAGTAGTTGTATTTTAAGTTTTCTTTATTTAATATTTACGCTTATCACTAGGCTTACACGTTATTACATAGAAATGATGGGCTTTATGAAGGCCGCTCCTGAACTTGGTGCTGTGCCGTCCTGTCTCCAGTCTCGACGGTGGTGGATTGAAAAACCACTTCCACCGGTTTGACTCTGAGAAGCAAGTCCTGGTTTTCTATGAAGGCGGATTGAAAAACCCAGCGTTCGTAGCAAACTCAGTTCTTCTTAATGTCTCAGTCTGTGCCTTTAGTCTTTCGTTTCAACGGTGGTGGATTGACAAACCACTTCCACCGCTTCTAACGCTGACAAACAAACTCTGGTTTATTATGAGAGTGGATTAAAGTCCAACACTCGTAGTAAATGCAGCGCTTGTGTGTGTGTGTGTCCGTTGGTAATGTTTCCTAGTCTCGTGGCGTCTATGCGGCAAAGTTTCTTCAGTACTTACTTACGCGATGTCTTAGCAGGGAAAAAGAGAGCGTATGCCCGGTTGCAGGCGCTTTTATAGCCACCTGTTGAACTTCTAGTTGTTGTTCCAGTCCCGCTGGCCGGTGCTCCGACTACCGCTTCCTGCTGCTAAGGCCAAGGCATTGTTGGTGTTTTCCTCTTGACCTTAGGCGACCCTCAGCGTCTTCCTGGAAAAGTCCGGCTGTTGTCAAGCGCGTAGTAGTTGCAGCGGCCCGTCGTTGCTGTTGCACGCCCTGTAGTTGTTGTTGCACGCCCTGTTGTTGTTGTTGCACGTCCTGTTGTTGTTATTGTACGCATGATTTTCTTCTGCTGGTGGTTAATATTAATTCAATTATCCACCAGCGTTTGAAAACTATTTGTGCGTTTCCCCTTTGTGTGATGTCCGCGCAACTTGTCTGCACAACGATTGTTATGTCGTTGTCTCTTTTTCTTTTCATTCGTTCCTAGTGTTGTTGTCGTTCTATTTCCCGAGCTAACGCACTCGGTAAATTCTACCGAGTCGTGTTGTTGTAATTAACGACGGATTAATTGAAACCTGCTTGCAGTGTTGTTGTTGTTGTCGATCAGTGCACACGGCTGGCTTGAGTTCGCCAAGACTGTCGGCGCATTCGTGTTGGTATAATTCACATGCAATTCCTTTTCCTTGTCTTACGCAAGCGGCTGGCTTGGCTTTACCAATGCTGCTGTTGACATTCCGCTTGCGTAGTTGTTGGTACCATTTGCATGTGATTTATTGACCAACGTTTATTATTTTGTGCATTTCATGCGCTCCCGTTTTCGCCGTGGTTTCTATTGGTGCGAAGGTATTCTAAGAATTAATATTAAGCGTTGATGGGGCCGCGCAAGCTGATTGGTTAACGCACCCGAAACTTCTTTGCACGCGAGTGATGCTGGCGGTCCATTCTCGCAGTGACTATTGCTTTGGGGAATTATTGTGCGAACAAAATTAGTCAATAATTTTGCTCGTCACAATACTTGCAGTCATCGAAGCGATTACCAAATTCAGAGTTTACCTATTAGGTATACCATTCAAAATAATCACAGACTGCAATGCCTTCACCAAAACTTTAGAAAAACAGAATCTATGCACTCAAGTGGCACGATGGGTATTATTATTATTGCAGGAGTACAGCTAAGAAGTCGAGCACCGCTCCGGCTCACGGATGCGCCATGTAGACGAATTGTCGCGATACCCCATCATGAATATAAGCGGCGAGAGCATCACAATCGGCATAGAGCAAGCGAAGAAGCAAGGCGAGCATCTAAACACGAACATAAAGGTTATCAACGGCGACAAGCAATATTATGAAGATTAATTTGTTGAATCAGGCATCCTATACAAGTTGGTTCAAGACGCAGAACTGATCGTGATTCCCAAAAACATGCAGAAACAAGTCATTAGCAATGCTCACGACAGAGGCCAGGAGCTTATCTGCAAGGAGTATTCTGCAAGGCAAAGGAGCTTATCTGCAAGGAGTATTTCATACCAAATATAGACAAAAAATCAAGAGTTACATCGACTGCTGCATACCCTGCATACTTGCAAACCGTAAAAGGGGTAAAAAGAAAGGACTGTTGCATCCGCTGCAAAAAGAAGACGTGCCGTTGCAGACCTTTCATATTGACGTTTTGGGGATGTTAGAATCAACCAGCAAGAATTATAAACACATACTAGCCGTGGTAGATGCCATCACAAAGTTTTGCTGGTTATACCCGACAAACTCTACCACAGCCAACGAAGTCATCACAATGTTACGCAGCCAGAGCATAATATTTGGTAATCCCCTTTGTATCATTTCAGATAGAAGCTCAGGTTTCACTGCTCAAGATTTCGTACAGTATTGCGAAGACGAAAACATCAAGCTAATCAAGACGACAACTGGGCTTCCCCGTGTAAACGGACAGGGGGAGAGGCTCAACGAAGTAATCATTTCTGTACTGTCTAAACTCTGCATTGACGACCCTACGAAGTGGTATAAGCATGTACAACGAGTTCATCGAGCAATAAATTCGACATATACCAGAAGTATCGCTACCACGCCGTTCGAACTTCTTTGTGGAGTCAAGATGCGCACCAAAGACGACCAACAGCTACAGGATCTGATCAAAGAAGAGTCTATCGTTACATTTACTGACGGCCGTAACGAACTACGATCTAAAACAAAGTCTCAAATCCTGAATATACAAGCACAGAACAAAAAGACCTATAACCAACGCAAAGCTGACAGGCTATATAAAGTTGGCGACTTGGTTGTCATAAAGCGGACGCAATTTGGTAGCGGTCTCAAATCAAAACCAAAGTTTTTGGGCCCATACCAGATTGTAAAAGCCAAGCATAATAATACATTTGACGTCGAAAAAGTTTTGATAGCCCAAAGCACTCTTTCACATGTGCAGAGTATCTGAAGCCATGGTCCACCCCGAACGACGATGACAACAATGCATTCGTGGCGAATGCATAAACAGTGTTGAAGTCAGCTCCTTGGTACATAAACCAAGAGCTTGTTGAAATGTTATAGGTCACTTGAAACCGTATAACTGTAATAGAGAACACTTAGGCAGTTAAGCTCAAATGTTGAAGATAGCTCCTTGGTACATAAACCAAGAACTTGTTGAAATGTTATAGGTCACTTGAAACCGTATAACTTTAATTGAGTTCTTGGTTTATGTACCAAGGAGCTATCTTCAACATTTGAGCTTAACTGCCTAAGTGTTCTCTATTACAGTTATACGGTTTCAAGTGACCTATAACATTTCAACAAGCTCTTGGTTTATGTACCAAGGAGCTGACTTCAACATTTGGTAACCCCGACAATTCAATTGAACAACGTCAATCATCTGACATCATGGCTACCTTCGGCGAGCTAGTGGCACTCCAGAAAGAAACTGGGGAGGAAATTCAAGGAATCACTAAGAATTTCAGAAAGGACCCAGCTGACAGGAAGACAACCGCTACATATTTCAAGGATCGTTTGTGGCGCCTGAACACTGCATGGGACAACTTTGAAGGAAGAGATGGCAAGCTGAGGACATTAACTGATCAGCCCTTGAATCATGAATACTTCGCATCGGCCTATTACGAACAAATCAAAAAAATAGTCACTGCCCATGTGCAGCTCTTCAATGACGAAATACAAAAACTCGAAGCACTGACTACAACACAATACGTAGGTCACGCTAAGACACCAGCGGACTCAGCACAGCAACCTGGGATCAGCAACACTAAACAACACGAAGCACTTGGATCAGGACCAGTCAAATACCAATCACGAAAATCTTCAGGCGGTTCATCCAAGACAGAAGGCACCATTGCAAGCACTTTGCGTAAACAGCACGCATTAATGATGTCACTACTTCTTTCTGGAATCTCAACAATCGCTGAGGACCAATCACGCCAATTCTTTGAAGAAAACAATGCGCGACTTAAAAGATTGTGGAACGAAATTGAAACCACAAACTTCAAAGTATGGGAAGAGTCCCCAGCACCGGAAGAGGAGGGCTACGATTTCAATGCCTATCTCAAGATGGAACACCAGGTGCATTGCCGGCTAATAGAGCTTTCCACAAAATCAGGAAAAAGGGAACTTCCAGAAGTAATTGAGCAACAAGCCTTCCGGTTACCACAAATCACCATACCCAAATTTGATGGTGATTACTTAAAATGGAACCAATTCTACGACATATTTACAGAAATGGTTCATAAATCGCCAATTTCACCAGTTCAAAAAATGTGGTACCTGAAGGCCAATTTGGCGGGAGAAGCTGAGCGGGTAATCAGGCATCTCACATTGACTCAATACAATTATGAAACAGCATGGAAATTGCTCCAGGAGAGGTACAACAACAAGAGAGTGCTAACTTCCACTTTGATTCAGCGAATACTAGGACATCCAAGTCTCTTATCTGACACAGCATCGTCGACAACTATAAAAAATCTCCACGATGCTGTACGCGAAAGTCTGCTGGCGCTCGAAAACCTAGGCGTATCAACGTTATCTTGGGATCCATTGCTGCTACATCTTCTCATCAAAAAACTATTTCGCCAAAACCATATATTATATGAGCAATCATTGGAAAGTCCTAAGCAGCTACAAACAATTGATGACTTCCTGCACTTCCTCGAGAACCGGTTTCAATCTTTAGAGGCTCTCGGGGGGAGGGAAAGACAAAACACATCAAGAGCTATAGCATCGGTAGCAACAGCTTCCACTTGCAGCTATTGCTCGGGCAAGGACCACCCCCTGTACTATTGCAAGGGATTCCTGCAATTATCTGCGGTAAATCGATTGAACTGGGCTAAAAAACAAAGGCTCTGTTTCAATTGTCTTAAAAATGATCACACTTTACGAGACTGCAAATCTCGGAGCTGCACCAAGTGTAACAAAAAGCACAATTCATTGTTACATTTGGAATCGAAGGATCCAGAGCCAACAAATAACCAACAAATAGCAAGACCAAATCAACAATCCAGTACAGAAACTAAGTTGACTGCAACCAATTCTTCGGTAACATTAGCTGCAGCTAACACTTTGCCGGCCTGCCAGGGCCATGTTTTATTAGCAACAGCTAAGGTCAAAATCACAGCAAATAACGGACAATCTGGTGTTTTCAGGGCAATCTTGGATTCCGGATCTCACAGTCTCAGATCAACCTAGTAACTGAGCGACTCTTTAAGAAATTGAATATTGCTCCAACCAAGGCTGCATTAAGCATTGAAGGCATTGGTCAAAGAGTGAAGACTGCAACTCAACGGGTCAACGTGAAACTACAATAAAGAACAGGCCATTTCGAAACCAGACTAGAGGCTTTTGTACTACAAACAATCATTCCAGCTCAACCAGCTCAACAAATAGACGTCTCATCATGGTCGATTCCTGAAAACATACAATTAGCTGACCCGGAATTTAACCAACCAGGAAAAATCGATGTTCTCCTGGGTGCTGAGTTCTACTTCAGCTTAATTGCAACGGGCCAAATCCAACTATCCACTGATCTACCAGTGCTACAAAATACATCATTGGGCTGGATCATAGGTGGAAAGAGCAAGGGTGAGTCGACAAGCACTGCAACCTGCGCGGTTTACAGTGAGGAGGAAGTATCAACCAACGAATTGATAATGCAATTTTGGAAGCTTGATGACGCCAGGGAAGCCAACGATAATCTGACGATCGCAGAAAGGCAATGCGAAACTCATTTCATACAAACCGTACGTAAAAACACAGAAGGTCGATACATAGTAAGGCTACCATTTTCCGAAGATCCAAGCACCTTGGGAGAGTCAAAAAATCTTGCATATAAAAGATTCCTGGCAATAGAACGACGTATGGAAAGGAACACTCCATTAAAGGCACAATACGCCGAATTCATGAGGCAATATGAAATGTTAGGACACATGAGCGAAATCAACCCCGAAAACATTTTACACCCGCATTACTTCATTCCTCATCACAGCGTGCTTAAGCCAGAAAGCACTACGACAAAGCTGAGGGTTGTGTTTGATGCATCAGCCAAAACTGCGTCTGGACTAGCCCTAAATGACATAATATACACTGGCACAACGGTTCAAAGTGATTTATTCTCAATACTGTTGCGCTTCCGACTACCAAAATTTGTCTTCACAACAGACATCGAAAAGTTGTACCGACAAATCCTAGTCGACCCAGCCGATAGAATGCTACAGTTGATCATGTGGAGAGAAAATGAGAACAACCCCATAAGGTACTATCAGCTTAATACAATAACTTATGGAACATCGTCAGCACCATATTTGCCCACAAAGTGCCTACAACAGTTAGCAGAGAAAAACATCGGAAGGTTCCCACTAGGCGCACAAATATTACGTGACGATTTATATGTCAATGATGGCGTGAGTGGCTCAGACAGATTATCCACGGCTATCGAAATGCAGAAACAATTGACAACACTACTCCACGGTTCAGGATTCAAACTACGGAAATGGTGCGCCAATCATCCTCAGCTGCTAGATAGTATATCTCCAGATCATCCTTGCGAACATTTGTAGCTAACAGAGTAAACACAATCCAGAAACTCTCTAGCGCTCACCAGTGGCGCCATGTATCCTCCAAGGACAATCCTGCAGACGTCATCTCTCGAGGGCTTCAGCCAAATAAACTCATGACTTGCAATATATGGTTCTATGGGCCCATCTTTCTACATGGAATGGAATCACACCTGCCGAAACCATTTTTAAGGGAACACCACATTCCAACGGACTTAGAACAAAAACACAAGGCTCCGATTGTGGCAACCACAACCACCAGCACAGGACTAGAAGATATCGTTTACAACGTGAAGCATGGTAACTCATTTAAAGTTCTACAAAGAACCATTGGATATGTTCTAAGATTCATTAAAAATCTAAAAATGTCACGAGATAATCGTTCATCACAGAAATTCTGGGGAGTTGGACGCATCATTAACGATCATAGTAAGAACCATACAAGCCTCTGAGTTCGAGCATGAAATCAAACAATAAGGAAAACACAATGGAATCGACAGAGCCAGCCCACTCAGCAGCTTATCCCCTTTCATAGACGACAATGGCGTGCTACGAGTTGGTGGTCGATTAGCTGCATCAACTTTATCATATGATGCTAAACATCCAATGCTGCTTCCATACAATGACCCAATTTCAAAAATTATACTTGCCATGATACATGAGAGTAATTTGTATTGTGGTCCACAGACCCTGTTAGCAGCATCTAGGCAGCGATTTTGGGTCATAAAAGGAAAGACAATGGCACGAAATATTGTGCAAAAAAGCATTCGCTGCACCAGAGCCAGGCCGAAGCTATACAAGCAAGTGATGGGAAACCTGCCTTCAACCAGAGTCACTCAAGCACGACCATTCGTCAACGCCGGTGTCGATTATTGTGGACCCTTCTGGGTACACTACAAGATCAGTGGAAAAAAACCACATAGGTTTACATCGCCGTCTTCTGCTGCTTTGCCACAAAGGCAGTTCATTTAGAGGTAGTCAGCGATTTAACTACCGAAGCCTTCATTGGATCACTAAAACGTTTTACGTCTCGTCGTGGTCGATATGATACCATATACTCGGACAATGCAACCAATTTTGTCGGAGCTAACAATAAACTAGAAGAGCTAAACGACTCCATTTTTGCCAACGACTCTCGGGAGAAAATCATTAATCGTGGAATAAATTTCAAATTCATACCCCCTAGAGCTCCACACTTTGGGGGCTTATGGGAGGCTGCGGTCAAATCAGCGAAACATCTATTGCTTCGGAGCGTTTTAACAGCCCCGCTCACGTATGAAGAGCTTGAAACCGTTGTCATCGAAATAGAAGCAATCCTTAACTCTCGACCGTTAACTCCAATATCAACAGATCCAAACGATTTAACAGCATTAACACCGGGACATTTTCTTATTGGAGAACCATTGACTGCACAAATAGACAGAGGCACGCCAAGTTTCAAGATTTCCATGCCAACAAGATGGAAATTGGTGACACAACTCAAGCATGAATTCTGGGATCGTTGGTCCCGTGAATACCTCAATCAACTACAGCAAAAACATAAATGGAAGGACCAATCACAAAATATCCGGAAAGGACAAATGGTTATTATCAAGGAAGATAATGTGCCCACCTTACAATGGCCACTTGGAAGAATACAACGAGTCTACAAGGGAAACGACGGAATGGTGCGAGTGGTAGACGTAAAAACATCAACAGGTGTGTGGAAACGTCCGATTCACAGACTTGCACCACTGTTTAGTGAGAAGCTTTCTGAATGCTCAGACATAAATCGATATTCATGACAAGATGCGCAGCCTGAGCAACAACAGATATCATTAACTTCTGAGGATAATTTAAATGACATACCCAGAAAGCGACGGAAACCAACTAACAATACCATTCTCGTAACATTCCTTCTATCCCTACTGTTAATTCCAGCAGTACTGGGCAATACTATTCAGGTTCAAAATTTTGGTTCAAATCCTGGAATATACTTTGAAGGAATTGGCATAACAAGGATTGTCACAGCGGAATGGAAATTGGTGGTCTACTACGATTTGAATCCATTCTGGGAAGAAATGAAAATATTCTCGTCTGGGGTAGCGACCCTTCAACGTCTGTGCTCAAGACTACAACAAGATACTGCCTGCGACGTCCTGATTAAGAATTTTGACGACACAACAAAGGATATTACTCAGGACAGGGCTCTGCTCTCGACTAGTCGTCCAAGGAGAGCAGCCCTCAATATCGTTGGAAATGTCGCTCGTACCTTGTTCGCTGTTCTGGACTCTGACTATGCGGAACAGATGTCGGAAATAATCAACAACGTTAAGACAGACGAAGCTCACACTATAAGGCTTCTTAAAAACCAAACCTCTATCATTGATTCCACCATAAATGTCATCAAACACAATGCGCTTACAACAAAATCAAATATCGTAGATCTGCAGCAGAAGATGAACTCTATGATGAAACAAATGGAAATTGAAGGAGAACAAATCAAATGCTCCCAACTCTTTGCACCACTTTCAAACCAATTAACACTGATGGCAATCAATTTACAGCGGGTACCGGCAGAAGTAATAAGTGTACTCACTGATACCCACCATGGAAAAATCAGTCCGTTACTAATCACGCCTCAACAACTGAAGAATGAAATCAACATTATTAAGGCCCATCTTCCTCCATCACGACTTCTGCCCATAGAACAAGATAATTTGGTGAAGTTCTACAAAATCATGAAAGCGGAGGTAGCAATAACCAAGAATGAGGTCATCTTCGAAATTAAGCTGCCATTAATCGATCAACAATCCTTTGATCTTTTTAATCTCATCCCAATTCCTATGGTCAAAAACAAAACTATGATCACTATTGCAACCGATGCACAATTCTTAGCAGTAAATGCTCATCGAGATGAGTACATTCCACTGAGTGCAACCGATCTGAGAGCATGTTTTAAATCTAAGGAAGACACCTACATCTGCGATAACAAGAAACCCATATTTGGAAAGGAATCATCCATGCATTCCTGCGAAATTCACATGTTCAACGACAAGAATACTACGCAATGCAGACTGACACAACTTCAAGGAACCCTGGCATGGATACAAATGCATCACAAAAATCAATGGATATTTTCAACTACGTCAGACTATGAAATATCAGCAGTCTGTGGCACAAATCTGACGCAATTAATACTATCAGGATCCGGCATATTAATAATAAAGCCTAACTGTGTAATTAAGGGAAACCTAGTCACCATTCAAGGCTTCCATACATCGTCTAGCACCATACATACATCATACGCCAGATTCACGGTCATCCAAAACATCAATACATATGAGGAAAGAAAACGGATTTTCAATACAACATACACCAAATTTGACACCAAATTAGATCACCATACTCCAAAACCAACTGGCAAGTGAAGAATTCACCAATCTACCAAATTTAATACAGTCCAACAGCCAGCATCATCATGCGGTAAGCTACTCCGCACTCATCATTTCCACGTTTCTTCTCATCATAATACTGAAATTAAAAGGTAAGCGCAGTGCTCCGACTATCCCCACACCTCAACCACGTCAGCGACAGCAAACAAATGAATCATCTTTCACTGTTCACATATAATCCAAAATTGAGCAAATACTCAACGCCCGGCAGAATATTCAGTCACACTGAACAGATCAACAATTGCACTTGTATGTTTATTTTTTATCAGTACAGCGAAAATGCACCATTTACAGAAACCAGCACACGCAAAACCAAAATTTCATATTATCAAGGCCAACACTTGCTTGTTGAACTCATTCCCTTCAAAGTAGCTGCCCAGTGCATTGACTTAGGCGATCATATTTCACTTGGTTGCAATGTGCGCTAAATTATGTATGGGAATGATATAATGATGTTGGCTCGTGTTTGATTATTGACAACGGTGCAGTTTTGTCCGTCACTTTATTGTTAATTATATTTTAACCAATCTGCATAAACTTGATCTAAATAATTGTACAATTCCAATAAAAAATCAGAATCACCTTAACTGCCTAAGTGTTCTCTATTACAGTTATACGGTTTCAAGTGACCTATAACATTTCAACAAGTTCTTGGTTTATGTACCAAGGAGCTATCTTCAACATTTGAGCTTAACTGCCTAAGTGTTCTCTATTACAGTTATACGGTTTCAAGTGACCTACAACATTTCAACAAGCTCTTGGTTTATGTACCAAGGAGCTGACTTCAACAAACAGGATGGCCGATTATGGGTTGGCATACGTCGAAGCATGCCAATTCCACAACACTGCAAACCCTTAAACGGCAATGACAGCAACAGCAACGATAACAACAACAACAACAATTGCAGTAGCAACGACTGCAGCGATCGCAACGAGAGCAGTTGTAGTTCGGCCTCTCCGAAGGAAAGCTTGCGAGAGCTCCAGCCAAACGACGATATATAATTCATTAAACAAATTCCACTTTATATATTCTAAATACATCCCACATATATATATATATATATATATATATATATATATATATATATATATATATATATATATATATATATATATATATATATATATATATATATATATATATTTATATATATATATATATATATATATATATATATATATATATATATATATATATATATATATATATTTATATATATATATATATATATATATATATATATGTATATATATATATATATATATATATATATATATATATATATATATATATATATATATATATCTCGTGTCTCGTATTTCATCTTGCGAAACTCCACAAAATTGTGTTCCCATTCTTTTGTGCTGACATGGCACACGCGCCGCTTAAACGTTGCATGCAGGTACAACGTGAGCAGCTGCAGCAGCGACGCCCAGGTGAAGCAGTGACAGAGCAGTTTTATTTCTATTATTAATTATAATCTGTTTAAGACATCTAACAAATAAGAATAAATAAGATACATCTATCAACAACAAGCAAAAAGGCGGAACAGACAGAGTGTTGATTAAATATCGTTTTGTGGAATTACACATTTAAATAATGTGTTTTTGTAAATATTATGTACTTAGACAACTCATATTTTAAATATCGTACGACTAAAAAATTGCTAGTGACAGAGTCCTAATCTTCGTGACTCTTGTTGGACAACGACCAACTTAAGTGGGCATTCCAGCATATGTGAATATAAATCAGATGGATTAAGAAATATATTTATTGCGATTCTGACGATAATTCAGTATCATTTGTAGTAATTAAAACCATCGAGTAATATAGAGAGATAACTCTTATTTTTCCAATGTCTGCTGAAGAAATGATCCCATTTTTTCCATATCCGTGTGAAACAAAAACAATGGGTGCATTCTGGCAACCTATCGGTTGCCTATCGGGACAGTGAAGTAGCGCACTTTGTTTGTGAATGGGCCTCTACAAAAATGTGTCACTTTATATGTAAACATCAGTCATAGATTAATATAGATACGCAACTCTTCTTCTTCCTCATCAGCTGTTGAAAAAATCCAATTTTTCCCCTATCCCACAGTGGGGTAATTGATAGCAAAAAGTGTGATTAAATCAGCCAAGCCGCTCAGTAACGGAATTTATATTTTTTTAGTTAACAAACAATTATAAGCTATAAAAAACATCATAAAACCATACACTTTAATGGAACTTTATTTTTTTCATCAATTTTAATGAAATACATATCCAATACTGAAATATAGAGCTGTTGTAAAATTTTTTTTTAATTTTTTTATGTTATGAATCATCTGACATTGAGTCATTAGCAAAAACATCATCATCATCGTCTTCTTCTTTGCTTTCGTAATCATCATTATCTTTGATATCATCATTTTTGTCATTATCTTCTTTTGCAGTACTCAAAGCAAATTGACGAAACTTCTCTACTTCAATTTCATGTCCACTTGAAACGGCAATCATCAACATATGCATTTTTGTTATTAATTCAACATAAATTTTTGTAATTTCTGATGAAACTTCAGCGTTTTCAAAAAATCTCCTTGCAGTATTGCCGTCATTTGTGCTTCCATAGCCAGGCTTTGGCTGGTCGACAATTAAACCAATTCTATCCCTAAACTCCTTTTGGATACGAGCTTTGTTTTCAGATACAATTTCTTTTTCATCTACTAGTCTTGCTTGCCATTTTTTTATTGGAAGTTTATATGACACGTGGAGAAGGCATTCAAAAAATCGTATCCAACCATGAAGAATCGATAAACCAAATTGAATATTGTTCATATTCACCTCCCTTTTTACCATATTATCGATGTCGTTTAACTCCTTATTTGTAGCTCCGCATAAATAACATGATTGTGTAGACTTTGTGTCCGTAAGTGCGTTGCAGACTTTTCCATCTACCATTGTCAGCAGTAAATTGTGACTCACTTCTAGACGTTTATTGTCAATAAATACAATAGAATTTCCGAGGTTTCTTATTTCTGCATCAACCCGTGCTTTTTCGATTTTCGAAACTTCGGCAGACTCTTTAACAAACTCCATTTTTAATGGTCTGCAATACCTTGTGGATGAAGGACGAGGGTTCACCCAAATTATTTTGGTCTTGTAAACCAACCTTAGTGGTACTATACAAGTTATAAATACCGATGAATCGCTTGCACTCGGGCCATGAAATACTTGCTTATACAAGCTATGCCCAGAACTCCCATCAAAGCCCCATTTCGAGTACAAGCATAATTCATATAAATTTTCCTCATCAAGTATTTCAAATACACTTTTTTGTGACAGCATTATACGTTCAACGGTATGATCTAATAGGCCTTGCAAACTCACTTTTACTGAAGTTTCATCTATTTTAATACATACGCGTTTAGGGTAACAATATATATACATACATATTTCAATTGCATGGGCATACAAAAAAATATATTTTTCTTAAAAACCGCAGAAAATCTGCAAACTTTTTTTTTGTCAACATATCACTTATAATTGCTGTTTCAAAAAAAAAAAATAAACTTTCACTGAATTGAGTGGTATTCACAACTATATGCTTACTATATACCCAAAAGCACACATTTTATAAGCCTGCACGGAGAAAAACATTAAAAATACAAACAGACACTTTTTGTACTAATATATTTCATTTTAAGTTCAAAAAATACCTAAGGTAGAAGGTTCCATTGCTCAAAAAACTATACTTTTTTTAATTTTTCAAGAAAAATCACTTGGAAATATCAAAACTCTTCTGTTTTTTACTATGCGCGCACCAAAGTAAAGAAAACGTCAAATTGGCAATCGCAGTGCATGGATACCGTTAACTTTTTTTCAATTATTTTTTCACATAGTGATGTAGAATTCTATTCTCTTTCGAACGATTCCAATCATGGTTGGGGATCTTCGATTTGATTTTTTTTATTTATCACACAAATTGCAATGAAATACTCCAATGTGTATCCGTGTGAAACAATAACAACACAATGTATAGCGGCCATGCTATGGTGAGAAAGTAAAATTTGCTTCAGCTGATGCTAAACATGTGAGTAGAATTTAGAGTTTCGTGGCGTAAGAATTAAAAAGTTCTTGGAATTTGAAAGCGGTTATATATATATTATTTTGTAAAGGACTCTTATGTTCATATGTAAGTTATATTTACATATATAAAAAAATAACATTTGTTGCAATTTCCTCACCACCCACGGGGTACAGAAAATGGCGCGTTATCGAGATTTTTGGGTGCTCGATTCCCCTATAGGCCTATTTCAAAAGATAATGCATATATAAACAGTTGGGCTGTTCACAAACGCCAACTTTGGTGTTACAAATTGTTGAAGTTATATTTTAAACCTATTTTACAATTAAACTGTGAGCAATTTGTATGGGAGACAACAACACCACAGATAATAACGCTATAATAATATTCAATATTAAAAATATGATATTATAATATTAATAATATGAAACTATTTCAGAACTTTATTCCTGGTTATTAGAAGAGGCAGACTATAAAAAAGAATCATTAGACGGTAGAAAACTATTATTATTATTAATTACAATAAAAATTATGATTAAGAAATCACTAGCTGCCAGGGCTATCGAGATTTGTTTAAATTAATCTTAGATAAAATATAAATGTTTAAACTTAGGAAATTAAATTGTGGATACATTTTATTTTAAAAACTTAAAAATAGTTTGAATATTTTCTACGGAAGGTTTACAAAGTAAATGTTGCCACTCGGAACGCTTAAAAATCAACTGTTTTGAGAATAAAACATTTCGTTGCAAGTACCAATAAGATAGAACTTGATCAGGAAACACTAAGAAGGTAAAAGCCTTTTGATACACACTCTTTCTTTAGTAAGAGGTTTCCATTTTAAGGGAAAAATAAAGTAGCTCTTTTATTCAATCTTGGTTTTTGCCATTATTGCCAAATTTTTAAATAAATACATCTTAAAGATATTACCCTCTTAGTGTATATAGGCTTTGGCTGTTTATATGGCAATTCCCGTTTGTTTTTTAGAATTCGGCAATTTATAACCAATCAATGTTAGTGGTGAATACTTACAATTATTCAGCGGTGGAAAATACACAAAAAAAATGGATGAATTAATTTTTATAACTATAAATTTGTGAGTATAATTTAATTATCAAATAATCTTTATTAGCGTATTTATATTTCGCATTAAATAAAATATAAATAAAATGAATATTATTAGTGAAATAGTGTGGTCTGTTATTTATATTAATGAGAATTCAAAAGTGATTCAGAGAATATTGCAATAGATGAAGCTAAAAGAAGACTAGCAACTAAGGCCTTCGACTCAAAGAGAAAAAGATTTACAAAAGAAGATTTTTGCACGAAGTCGTTACTGTGAGACAAAATTTTTTTTATTTTAAAGCATGTTTCTTTATCACTCGTCCTTAACACTTCCTATTTATTGTCTGAAGTAGTAAAAAAACAATAATAAAACTGAAAACTTTATCTGTCTCAAGACACATTTCGCCTACGTAAAGTCAATTTGAGATAAAATCACATATCCTTCTCTTACAATTACTTTAAATTAGATATAAAAATGTAACTGCAACATTTATTTAAAATTTCGCAATATAAACGAACACCTTCAACACAGTTATAAATTAACAATAACAAAAAAGGTTCTTAATTTTTTTTGTCTATACATGGAAGTTCTTTCGCAACGTAGTAGTTTTAATTGATTAGAAAAGGCAAATAATAAGCTGAATGGTTCGTATGCGCCATACAAAAAGGCACCCTAAATGGTACCAAAGAAGAAACTAATAAACTAAAATTAAATATTGTTTAAATAAAACTCCTATATAATTGCATATATATAGTCATAGACACACCAGCATAAAGCCCTGATATGAACCCCATTGAAAATGTATGGGCGCACCTTAAAAAAACAGTTGCAAAACGGGTTCTAACTTATAAAAACGCTACTGTAGGGAGAACCTTTCCCTACGATGATATTTTATAAATGAACTTGCACTGGCACGTGTGGCCACCGTGGCCACTGGCATCAAAATTTCGAAATTTCGAAAATAATATGTATTCACAACTGGCAGCCAGTTACTGGCACGTGTGGCCGCAGTGTAAGGAAATTTATTTGGGGCACAATTTAGGGTACAATTGCGAGTTGCGTTGTCGAGAAATGAAATAGTATCTTAAATTTGAAAACAGTAATATATTATATAATTTTGATTAATTTAAAATGCAAATTTTTAACTAAAACTTTGTTGTTAATTACCTAAATAATAGTTGCATTCTAATTATATTTATTTATTTATACCAATTTTTGTAATAAAGTAAATTTTGTATACATTTTCAAAGCAGCAAAACCAAATTAGCTTTGGATACACCTAATCACCATATATTTTTCTTTCTTATAACACCCAATTATTTGTAACTTTAAGACTATTTATGATATATTAATCGATTAATAAGTTACACTTTCTGAGTTGATGTGCTATTGTCTATTTATCATAATGGTTTAAATGGATGGAAATAAGTAATATAAAAATATCATAATGTATTTATGAGTCTCCAATAAGCTCAATATAATTAATATATACAATTTGCAAAATTTGTTCCCTTAAATTATATCTAATTTTATAATATATCATTAATTAAAACACCATTTTACTTCTGATTTTAATTTATTCACTTAAATTTATGTAAATAAGTAGTAAAAAATTGTTAGGATCAGTAACACTCTTTCATAAAATTCCACGGGGACCCTGGGGTCTATTAGAAAACAGCTGATCACTAACAGACCCCCCGAGCACTTATACACTTGCATTCGATTTCCCATTGATTTTGTTATTGGATTTTCGAAGTTATTTCTCAATAATATATAATACTCTATGGTGAAGCTGAGTGTGCACTAAGAAGGTGGCCGCAAAGCTACAACAAATCTACAACAACACTAATTTCCAGATTTTGGCTTGTTAGTGGCGTGAAAAAGCTCTCGCTTTTGACAAATTCAAATCCAATTTTAGATATGAACAGGGAGCACTAATCGGTGTGCCAGGGTTTGAATTTAGATTTTTCGATTTTGAAAGTGAGAAAATTGAAATAAAATCTAATAAATTTAGAAAACAGACATTTCTAAATAATTAATTAATTTTTTTGGGAAATGTGAAAATGTTCTAATTATGTGGAAATGTGAAAATGTACAAATGGGAAAATGTTTTGTATTGTGTGTGGGAGCGGATCAATGAAACAAGTGGTCCGACTACTCCCGTTGTACACGGGCGTCAGTGGTCAATGGATGCACTCGCCTGCACAACCAAATGCTTCACGCTGAGATCAAGCAGCCGAAGCCAGTTACGCCTATCCAAGAAGAGTCGGAGCACATGTTCAATTGCCGTAAAGAAAATTCGGCTTCACATCTCTTCAAAATTTTGCCGGTCATTTTATCAGGACCACTAGCAGAATTTCCACCTACGCCATGTTCGATGAAGGGTCGTCGATTTCGCTACTTGAGGAGAACGTACCCAACAGTCTTGGTCTGAGAGGAAACGCTCCGCCACGTACACTTCAGTGGTATGGTGACAAGAAGACAACCGAAAAGTCACGCAAGGTAGCAATGGCCATAAAGGGTCACGCTGAAGGAGCATCAAGCTTTGCCATAAAGAATATACGCACTGTCAAAGATCTAAATCTGCCAACACAAACTTTCCGTCGAGAAGATCACCCACATTTGAAGTTATTGCCGATTCAGAATTACAAAGATGTCAAACCTGTCCTGCTACTGAGTCTGGACAATAGTTTTTTGGAGGTGACGAAAACGTTTATTGAAGATGGTCCAAATAAACCCATCGCAGCTGTAACCAAGCTGGGCTGGGACGCATTTGGACCTTCTTGCTCACAAGGCAACGTCGAGCCACGAGTATTTCATGTGCGTGAGGGTCAAGCACTCAAGGAGTTGCAAAAGGTGGTTGACCACTATTTTTCTGTCGACAATTTTGGAGTACGAAGCACAGATGTTGTCTTCGAATCTGACGCAGATGCTCGAGCTAAGAAAATACTTGCTGAGACAACAAAAAACATCGGAAACCAGTTCGAAGTTGGTCTGCTGTGGCGAGAAGAAAATGTACACTTGCCTAAAAGTTATGCCATGGCCAAACAGAGGTTGCTCAATATTGAAAGCAAGATGATGAGAGATGCAGTTTTTGCCGCCAACTACAAAAGAGAAATTGACAAACACATCTCGAAGGGCATGCCAAACTGTTAAAGCCCGAAGAAGCTGACCGTGAAAGCGCGACCAGTTGGTATTTGCCGCATCCAGAAAATCCCAGCAAGCCCAAGAAGCTTCGAATTGTTTTTGATGCCGCCTCGGCTACGTCAAAGACGTAATTAAATTTTGCTCTGCTGAAAGGCCCGGAGCTTGCTCAGCCGCTGTGGGCGATCATTCCAAAGTTTCGCCAAGGTGTTCTGGCTGTAGCGGGAGATATACAAGAGATGTTTTTGCAAGTCCGCATCAGAGCTGCTGATCAAGTTTCACAACGATTTCTATGGAGAGATGGATGCACTTCGACGCCGATTCAAGTGTATCAGATGGTGTCCATGATATTTGGCGCTGCCTGTTCTCCGTGCTGCGCGGAATACGTAAAGAACATCAATGCTGAAAGCCACGTTGCCTCGATGCCAAGGGAGCAAAAGTTGTCATTGAAAATACGTACGTTGACGACCTGGTGGTTAGTTTCAACACGTGGAACAGAGTTCCAACGGGTGGAACAGTTTTCCACTCCCATATGTTACTCGCCATTTTTAAAGACAGCTGACTATATAGAATTGCACATTTATGTTGATGCAAGTGCAACTGCCTATGCTGCAGTTGTGTATCTGCGCATATGTAAAGGAGACGAAGTAGACATCGCATATGTAGCTGCAAAGACGCGATGTGCCCCGCCAAAAGGCATGAGTGTGCCACGATTAGAATTGCAAGCAGCCTTACTGGGTTGCCTTGATGACTTCAATCGTCAACAACCTTGACATTCGTATTAGCCGAACGATATTTTGGAGTGACTCGAAAACAGTCATCCTTTGGATTCGCTCAACTGAGCGCCATTATAAGCAGTTTGTCGCTCACCGGATCGCCGAGATTCTGGCCAGCTCGGAGCCGACGCAATGGCGTTGGTTGCCGACGTCGCTAAATGTTGCAGATGATGCCACTCGAGCTGCAACATCGCCTAAGTTTGAACTATCGACACGATGGGCACTGGGCCCTAAATTCCTACGGCAGAAAGAGGAATTTTGGCCTAAAGAAGATATGCCAATGACTTCCAACCATGGCAAATCAGAGGAGATGACTAACCGAATTTTTCTTACCATGAAGTCAGGTGAGCCATTGATCGAGTTTACTAAAATTTCATCTTATCTAAAGTTGGTACGAACCATCGCATGGGTTCTACGATTTGCTCATAACCCCAAGCCTGGTGCACGTAAAAGAGGAGAGCTCGCCGCCACTGAGCTAGCCGTAGCCGAGAACACAATTTGCCGCATCGTACACAACGAAGTCTACGCCGACGAAATCTGTTTGCTACGCGCTGGCGCTTACCTGCCAAAAATGAATAATTTAAGCCAACTAACGCCGTATCTTGATGATGGCATACTTTGTGTCAAAGGAAGAGTTGACGCCGCATATTGCCTTCCTGCGATCATCATGCCACAAAAGCATCAAGTTACACGCCTACTAATGTCGCATTATCATGAAAGGAACCACCATCAAAACGACAATCTCATCATCAATGAATTGCGCCAAAAGTTCTAGGTGCCTTACGCACGAGCTGTTCTTAAGTATACGAAGACGATTTATCCGACGTGCATTGTAGCGCGCGCCAAGCCAAAGGTACCGCTCATGGGTCAGCTACCGTCTGACTGCTTAACACCGTACGTACGTCCTTTCAGTTATACGGGTATCGACTATTGTGGACCATTTTACGTAGCCGTTAGTCGTCGCCGTGAAAAACGCTGGATAGCCTTATTCACTTGCCTAACAACACGCGCCATTCATCTGGAAGTGGCTGAAGACCTGTCAACTGACGCATTCATAATTTGTCTCCGAAACTTTATGAATCGTCGAGGTACGCCGGTCAAAATTCGGAGCGACAATGGGATAAACTTCATCGGAGCACAGAAAGAACTAACAAAAGAAAATCGCCTCTTTGACTTCGCAGAGATTGAACGCCAAATTTCGAAGGGGAACATTGAGTGGACATTTAACTGCCCAGCTGACCCCAGTGCAGGCTGCTGGGAACGACTAGTACAATGTGTCAAACGCTTGTTGGCAAAGGTACTGAAAGAGGAAGCACCGAGGCTTGAAACGTTCCGCAGTGTTGTCATTGAAGCGGAGAATATTGTAAACAGCCGCCCTATGACTGATTTGCCTCTGACAGCTGAAGAAGACGAGCCGCTGACGCCCAACCATTTTCTATTAGGGTGTCTCAACTCAACCCAAACGCCAAACGACGAGGAAGGCCAAACGTGCTTGCGAAAGCAATGGAGAATTTCGCAAAATCTGAAAGATAGGCTATGGAAGCGCTGGATCATTGAGTATCTGCCGCAGCTACTACGACGTTCTAAGTGGAGGACGGAAGTGCCGCCACTAAAGCCTGGTCAACTGGTAATCGTCTGTGATTCCAACATGCCGAGGAGCCAGTGGCAAAGGGGCGTAATTGATACTGTTTTCTCCGGCAAGGATGGACAAGTGCGCTCAGCCGAAGTTCGTACAAGCCACGGCAAATTACGTCAACCTGCCAGCAAGCTAGCCGCTTTACATTTTGGTGAATCCCCTTAAGGATTCACGGGAGGTGGAATGTCGGCGACACTGGTCAAAAAACTTTACAGCGGAACATTTTGAACACAGATGGCAACGACATTTTTTTGTAATACTTGCTAATTTTAATTTTGAGCCTGAAAGCAACCGCGAAAAAACACCAATTGTCAAACAACCAATATATAAAATAAATTTAGAAAAAAAATTAAACTAAAATAAATTAACTCGCTTGTTTTAACTGACAACAATATTTATTGGCTTTCCATCATAGAGTAATATAGAGAGATAACTCTTCTTCTTCCAATGTCAGCTGATGAAATGATCCCATTTTTTCCTTAACTGTGTGCAACAAAAACAATGCAATGTAAATAAGCCATGTTGTGTGAAGAAAATTTATTTGGGATTAAATTTAGGGTACAAAATAAATTCTAAGTAATTTTGATTAATGTAAAAAACAAATTTTTAAGTAAAATTTTGATATTAATTGTGTAAATAAGAGTTACATTCGAATTAGTTATTTATATTGATTATATCTAATTTCATAATATATCAAAAATTAAAGAACTGTTCCATTTCTGATTTTAATTTAATTACTTTAATTTATGTAAATAAGTAGAAAAAATTATTAGCATCAGTAACACTATTTCATAAAAAGTCCAAATGTATTTGTTCCCTGTGGTCTATTAGGGAACAGCTGATCGCTAACAGACCCCCAAGCCCTTATACACTTGCATTCAATTTCCCATTGATTTTGTTGTTGGATTTACGAAGTTATTTATCTATACCACCAAAGAATATCTAGTAAACTAAGAACATAGAGTAATATAGAGATAACTCTTCCTCTTCCCAATGTCAGCTGATGAAATGATCCCATTTTTTCCTTATCCGTGTGAAACAAAAACAATGCAATGTAAATCCGCCATACTTTGTTAAGGAAATTTATTTGGGACTAAATTTAGGGTACAATTGGGGGTTGCGTTATGGAGAAATAAAATCGTATCTTAAATTTCAAAACAGTATACATACTAAATAATTAAAAAGCAAATTTTTAAGTAAAACTTTGTATTTAATTACGTAAATAATACTTACATTCGAATTATATTTATGTATTATATTTATTTATTTATAGCAATTATTGTAATAAAGTCAATCTTGAATACATTTTCAAAGCAGCATAAGCAAATAAGCTTTGGATAAACCTAATCACCATATATTTTTTCTTTCTTATTTATAACACCCAACTATTTTTAGATTACTACAAAGATAAACCAATTAAATAATCGGAAAACTTTCTGACTAATATGTTAAACGATTAATATGTTACACGTTCTGAGTTGACTTGCTGCTTTTTATTTATCATAATGGATTAAATGGATGAAAATAAGTCATATAAAAATATCAGAATGTATTTATGAGTCTATAATAAGCTCAATATAATTACTATATACAATTTGCAAAATTTGTTCCATTAAATTATATCTAATTTCATAATATATCAATATGGAAGCACTATTCCACTTCTGATTTTAATTTATTTATTTTCATTTATGTAAATAAGTAGTAAAAATTATTAGCTTCAGTAACACTATTTCATAAAAAGTCCAAATGTTTTTGTTCAGGAAACAGCTGATCGCTAGCAGACCCCCGAGCAATCAATTTCCTATTGATTTTGTTGTTGGATTTTCGAAGTTATATCTCTATACTACTCTATGCTAAGAAGTCGCACTTCTATACATATGCAAAATGCAATTTTTTGACTCACACTTTAACAAAAAATTGTATGCAAGTTCGAAGAGCAGAAAACTATTTACAAATTTTATTACGGGTAGCCGTGTTTGAGAGAAACGATGCGCCATATAAACAAAGGACGCACACATTTACAAAAATGCACATCTATTAGCTATCTGTATCAGTGATGATATTTCCGAATTTTCGAAAGTACTTTTTTACTCAACGCAAAGTACTTTTTCCGGCTCGAGAGTACTTTTTTTTCTAATAAATCATAAATGTAAAGCAAAAACAATTGGTGTTGGTCTTCAAGTGTATATTTAATAGAAAAGTATCCATGATACTTCTGCTAAGTATACAAAATAACACAATAACATAAAAAATAACGTTAGGTTTTGTTCACAACCCATTAAAAAAAATTAACAGATAAGTTCATTATAAATGTAAATTAACACAATTCAATATACATTTATAAATGAGATCATTTAAAAAAAAATTCTTAAAAATAACAAAAAAAAAACAATTTATATCAAAAGTTCCTCTTCAGGTGGACTATCAGTGGACAGAGTTTGGTTTGATAATTTTTTGTCAATTTTGAACGTATGACAACAATTATTACTTGATTTAATCAAATCTCTTGTCTGCAAAAGTGCAGAACAAGTACCCACAGCTAACCGATTACGGCATTTCGTTTTAATTAAGTTTTGGATTGAAAAGATGCGTTCGACGTTGGCAGACAAATGTGGAATTTGACCCCTTTGGAAAGGACCCCTTTGGCAATTCTAAAAATATTGCTGAACATAAATTCCTTTAATTCATTTTTTATTTGCCCCACATTCAACCAAAATTCGGAAATAGAACATTTGGCATATATCTTCAGTTCGTCATGTTCCGGCAATGCTCGATATTCAAGATTGATTGTTTCTGCCAACTCAAACATGCCCTCTTGTTTGATCGAAAATCTAAATAATTTGATAGTGCTTCAAACATGACACCGATGTATACGTGTGTCGTTTTACACTCACACACTCTCAATGTTTGACCGGCATTTGATGTGTCTGCAGTCAGCTTTAGAACATAACATAGGAATTTTGTGCATCGGAGAGTACTTTTTTTGGGTCGAAAGGACTTGGGGCTTCTTAAAATCGAAAGGAGGTAAAAAAGTACAATTCCACTACAAATATCATCACTGATCTGTATACGAGCGATCCAAACTTTTTTTCATACCCTTTCCCAGTTAGTTCCCTAATGCTTTGGTATAGGGACATGTGAGAACGGAACGAATATTTCGATGCAACAATTTGCATTGCGCGTAAAGGCGATCCAATCTTATTCTGGCAGCGGAGTCAGCAGCATTAACATACAGGGACAAGTAAAGTTGCGACCACACATTTTTTATTTTATTTGTTCATATTTTCAGTACTCAGTGCTAAAAATAAATCAAAGAAATGTGTACATGTAATACGCGTTGGTAAATTGGGGGATATTATCGTTTGTAAATACTCACATGAGATTGACAAAATACTATATGCATACCATATTGCACATTTCTTATTCTATATTGTTATTTTTCACTATTTAGTGCGCCAAATAGTAGGTAAAGTGTGTGCACATTTGATATATCAGTCATATTAGTAAATGAATAAAAATATAAGCGGACATTGTTTATCTTTGGAGAACCCAGTATAAGTATGTACCATTATTTCAGTTCGTTCCACCACTATTTCGTACTTCCTTCCACTTGTGTGTTTTCTGTTGCTATCACCATCTGCCAAGAAATTCAAATATCGGTACCAAGGTCGGCAGAATGCTTGTTCTATAGCGGCAGAGTGCGCCTACTTATTATGGATATACTTTGATACTACTCTATGCTTTCTATTGCTCGAGGACAGAAAAGCGTGCATCTATATCATTGATCTGAAAATTAAATAATTTATTTATTTTATTTTTAAAAAAGTTTATACACAAATAAATTTAATGCTAAACTTATTACCTAGGCAACTGACAACTAAGGTCTTCGGCCTAACTATTAATAAAATTAACTAGTATTAAACTAATAAAAGTATATACATATATATTTTATATTTATATGTCAAAGTAAATCTGACAGAGGTGGAGCAGTGAAGTTACGTCTTTTATGTTTTCTGTGGATATATTTTGTAATGCATGTGGTAAAATGATTTGTTTAAAAAAATGTAGTTGTTTTTGAACCACAGTCGGGCAGCTGTTGATGAGATGGACAATTGTTAGTGTGTGGGAGTTGCAAAGTGGGCAAGTTGGTGGTAATGTTCCTTCAAATAAATATTTATGTGTGATCAATGTGTGCCCAAGACGGATCCTTATGTATTTTCGTAAGTTCAATTTGGATATGTTACTTGGGTATCTGGATGCATTCCCGTCTGGGTTAATTAGTTTATAATTGTGCGAGTATTGAGTCCAGTTTTGTTTTCGTTGGATAGAATGGTATGCATTTATTTGGTTTTTTAAGTCGCTTCTGCTGTATGTGGGATGAATTAAAAGTGGTGCACTTGTAGCATATTTTGCGGCTGCGTCGGCCAGGGTATTTCCAATAATTCCAGCGTGTCCCGGTATCCACATTATTTTTGTTTTATGGGGAAGTGTGATTAAAATATCACGAATTTTGCATATTGTTTCGTCTCCGTGTGATGGGTTTTGAACAGCTTTGATAACTGACTGTGAATCGGAGCATATAATATACTTTCCTTTTTGTATTTTGCAATATTTTAAAGCTGTATATATTGCTTCGGCTTCGGCTGTAAATATTGAGGAGTATGCAGGTAATTGGGATACTTGGAGTACTTCCATGTTAGCATTTATCACAGCAAATCCGGAACCGTTTGTTTTCTTGGAGCCGTCAGTATACATGAATTTCCATCCACATTTTAGCCAAGAATTTTGAATTTCTTTGTAGTTTTGATGGTATATGGTGGCAGTGGTTGTACTTTTTGAGAGAGCGAATAATTCACAAATTACACTTTCTTTTTATAGTAGCCATGGTGGATGTTTCGTGTTGTATTTTTTGTGGCTTTTTATACTGATTCCAATGAGTTTTGCTGAGGATATTATTCTATGCATAGTAGAGGGCTGACGTATTATTTTTCTTTTTGCTTGGTTGGATATATTTTCAATCATTGGATTTTCTGCTGGCAAAATTATTTTTGGGATCAGCCGTGAAGTGAGCAACGCCATTCTATCAGTTAATGTTAGTAGTCCGGCTTCTGTCAGTATGTTGGTCATTGGTGTGGTCCGAAATGCACCCAGACAGTAACGGGCAGCTGCATTATAAATTGAATTTATTTTCCTCAGTTGTGATTGTGGTGCGTTTCCAAATATAGGTAGTGCGTAGTCTATTTTCGACAATAATACAGCTTTTAGTACGTTTATGTTGCAATTTGGGTGTGCTTGGCTATTGTAACTGCTTATACATTTAATTAAATTTAATCTATTGTTGAGAGATACTTTTAAATAATCAATATGTGAAGACCATCTATATCTATTGTTAAATATAATACCAAGTATACGGAGATTATTTACATTTTCTATTGTTTTGTTTTGAATTAAAATATTAACAGGATCACAGTTTCTTTTACGGCACACATGGAGTATTTTAGATTTTTCAAACGATATTTTAGACCCTGATTTTTGTAGCCAGGTATTTATGTCTGCAAAAAGAATATTGATTTTATTTTGGAGTATGGAAAAGGAATCAAATTTGGCTGTGATATATAAGTCATCTGCGTAGATTGTGTGGTTGAAAAAATGGTTACGATTTATTATTTTATTTAATTTTTCAAATGCAACAAGGAAAAGGGTAACTGATAATGGTGAACCTTGTGGAATACCATTTTGAAGTGGCCATATTAGTGAGTGATTTCCGTCCACTTTAACTCTTATTTTCCTGTTCGATAAAAAAGCATCAATATATTTTATAATTTTTTCTCCTACTTTCCATTCTTTTAATTGAGATATTATAACATGCTTGCCAATTCTATCGAAGGCTTTTTCAAAATCGATCGATATTACCGAAAAATGTTTTTTTGATGAGATTGAATTAGCGATTAGATAGTCTATGTATAGAAGGGCGTCAATTGTTCCTTTTAGTGGTTTAAATGTTACTTGTTTTGGATTTATGAGCTTTTTCCTCGTAAGAAACCAATTGAGGCGTTTTGAAATGATTTTTTCCAATATCTTTGATATGCAGGAAACTAGGGAAATAGGTCTGTATCCTTCAAATGAGTTTCCTTTTTTATTGGGTTTTGGAAGTGGTATAACAGTTGCTGTTTTCCAAATTTGAGGAATAATGCTGTTATTGAAAATGTGGTTGTAGATGTTGAGAAGGTTGTGTTTGCCAGAGATAGGTAGATTTTTTAGCATCTGGTAAGAGACTTTATCATAGCCTGGTGTAGTACCTTTTGCTGATGATAAAGCTGCGTTGATCTCAATCAGTGTTATTTCGTTTTCTATTGATTTTGTTATTGTATCTATTGTGTATGATATGGTGTTGAAATTTGTGTTATTTTTAAGTGTTTGGAATTCATTAGTAAAATTGGAATCATTTGAATATTCGGACCACAATTTTGCAAAATGGTTGGCAATGTCGATTGGTTCATTTAAAACGGTACCATTAGGTAGAACGAGGGTGCTCAGTTTTCGATAACTTTCATTTCCATAAAGTCGGTGTACATTTTTCCACAGAATTTGAGTAGGAGTTTTTGGATTGATGGTAGATGTGAAGTCTTGAAATGATTTCCTTTTTGCTCTCTTAGCTTCAAATTTAAATTTCGCATTCGATTTTCTGTAAAGTAACCTATTTTCTTGTGTTAGATTATTTTTAAAAATTGTCCATCTATTTTGTTTAGCTTTTTGAAGTTTAGACAATTCATCGTTCCACCAGTAGGAATATTTATGTAGAGTTTTACCTAATGTTTTGGGGATAGATTCGTTAGCAGAAGCGATGATAAATTTTTGAAAGCGAGCAGCATCTTTATTTATATTGCCAGTTATTTCCACGGTTTTTTTACTGACAAGTTTTTGGAATCTACTCCAATCAGCTTTATCCATTATATATTTATAATTAGAGTTTCTATTGATTGATCTAGTATGGTTATTTGTCATGGACAAGATAATCGGAAAATGGTCGCTGCCATATAGTTGTGGTTCAATATGCCATGAAATTAAAGGGAGTAAATTTGCAGAACAAAATGAGAGGTCAATATTAGTGAAAGTGGAATGGGTAGATAGATGGGTTGGTGAGCCGTTGTTTAAAAGTGTTAAATTAGTGTGGTGCATGAATTGTTCAATTTCTTTACCTCTGGAGTTTGTTTTATTGGACCCCCAGATGGTATTGTGTGCATTAAAGTCGCCTAAGAGGATAAGTGGAGAGGAAATATTGTTAACAAGGTGTAAAATATCACTGCATGACGTTGTTATGTTTGGTGGCAAATAAATTGAGATTATTGTTAATTTAATTTATGTTTGTATTTCAATGATTGTTGTGCAAAGATTGGAGGTGATGCTAATTGGTGTGTAATCTATGCATTTTTTTATGAATATAGCTGTACCTCCTTTGGCATTACATGGTGTGGTAGTGTTAGTTATAATACTGTTGTATCCGTTTAGGTTTATTTGTGTGGTTGTGAGGTGAGTTTCTTGTATGGCTATAATGTGTGGTGAATGTTGATTAATTAGTATTTGGAGCTCATGTAAGTTATTATAGTAGCCGTTTAAATTCCATTGCATAATTTTTAGGACCATAACAATCAGAGATTATTGCTTAATATTATTATTAATCTAATAAAAATAAAAGCATCAATTCATCTCTCTGTCACTAGACGAGGGGCTAGTGCTTCCAGATAAAATTGAATTATGGGGCGAGCTAGGTGAATCTGAATCGCTTACATGTGTTTGAATTTTATCGTATTTAATAAGTGCTGGTTTTAATATTGGGTTTGATATAGTTTTGGTGGTAGTTGAATATGTGTTTTTCTTTTGGTTATGTGTGAGTGTTTGATCTAAAGTTGACTGATTACTGTGTTTTGCTATTGTATTGAATGATTGAAAGTTGTTTGTATTGAGTGGAGTTGGGAGAGTAGAGATTGGTTTCTTGTTAAAATTTGTTATTGTTTGTGAAGTTGTGGGTAGGGGGGATTCAGCCTTTGCTGAATTTGAAATTGTGGAAGAGAGAGGTTTTTGGAAAGAGAGACGTTTACATCTTTCTTCAATCGCTTTTTCTAGTGTTTCAACTGGAATTTCGTAATTCTGTGGTTTTGCATTAACAGTTTGTGCGGCATTTTGATATGTGCATTTTGTTGTTGTTTTTATTTTTAAAATTTCTTGCCTTTGCTTGATGCTTGGGCAGTTTCTGTTATTTGCTCTGTGAGCATGTTTGCAGTTTATGCATTCGACCTTGGTGCATGGTGTTGGGTCATGAATTGCAGACGCGCAGACTTCACACTTTGCTTCACTTTTGCAATATTTTTTGGTGTGTCCCAACTTTAGACAATTTTTACATTGCAGAGGAGCTTGAATGTATGCTTCTACTTTATATTTGAGGAACCCTATATTTACCTCTTTTGGGAATTCGTATTTATTGAATGATATAATGTGAAGAGAGGTATTCACAGTTTTACCATCAATAAATTTTTTAATTTTTTGGCACTCTACCACATCTTGATTATTTAGTCCGTCAAGAATTTCAGTTTCGGACAAGTCTCGTAGTGGTGGAGCAAACACAACTCCTTTTACTGTGTTTAGTGTCGGGTGTAAACTTGCTACTATCGGACATATTCCACCTAAATTTGTTGCTTTTAAGAATCTATTTGTTTGCTTCTCATTTTTTGTGAGAATCAATAAATTGCCGTCTCTAGTAAATGTGATTTCTTGGACACTTTCAGAACATATTCCTTCAAGAGCTTTGGTTACAAGAAAGATATTAAAACTTTTTAAAGGTTTGGTTTCCACTTTGCTCTTTAGAACAACGAATTTTGGGCTGAGATTTTTTCCATAACTGGGCTTTGAACCAAGAATGGGGAAATCATGTTGGTTGTCGATGTTTATACTTGTTTTTTTTCTTTTTCTGTCTGGGTCTAGCAGTTCAAATCTGTTTCCTCCAGAGGAGGAAGCCATGATTTTAGAAATTATTCTTTAATTTTTGTATATTTACCCAGAAAAAGAGTAACAGTGACACACAATTTTGTTGTTGCTGTTGTTTTTTAAAGCACAGGGAAGAAGTGAGATGGGAAAGAAACACTATACTTAAACGATTGAAGAGCGCAAACTATACACCGAACTGTTCAATACGAGCACTGGGTGAATTAAATAATTAAATTTATTATTTTAAACATAATTTGCAGGAAATTGATATACTTACCTTCACCAGCACCTACTTCATAAAAATTCAAAGAAGCAAAAAATATATATGTATGTATGTACATATACACTAAATAAAGTTATTTATTTTTAGTATGTATATGGTAACCTTGTGTCAATATCGGCCATTTACTTAGGGATAATTTTTATAAATTAGCTTTCAATTATTATACGTAAACACATAAGAATGTACAATCACAAATGTAAAGAGGAAGTACTATTAAAAGAAGAAAAGTCCGACGAAGTACTATTCAAAAGCATTAAATGATGGTAACACACCCTCTTCAAAGTAATCTGCTTATAGATTGCGCATTCGTCATGAACTGGCATTAAGTTTTACCAATAAAATTGCGGAAATTAGTTCCATTTTAATTTTGATAATATTAATTTTATTATATTAACCTGGCAAAACTCCATCGCAAGTCTCGTCATACAGACCAATAAGCCTATTATCCGTCGTCTCGAAACTATTCGAGAAATTATTGCTATAAAAATTAACCCCATATTTAATTTAATTTATTTAATCATACAATAAGTTTTAAAAACTTATGCTGTACATTTAACTTAGCCACAATTGTAACTTAAATTAAAAACTTAAAGCTAAAATTAAAATTAAAATTAATACTATTGACAATTATTTAGAAAATAACAAACAAATATAACAACTTCTGGTACAGAATATAGTAATACCTAACCAACAGTTTCGCTTTCGAAAAAACATGGCACTATTGAACAAGATCATCGACTAGTGTCACAAATCAGAAAGGCGTTCGAGGAGAAACAATACTGTTCTGCAGTGTTCCTCGATGTCGCACAAGCCTTTGACAAAGTGTGGCACGAGGGCCTTATTTATAAAATAAAAAGTCTTCTGCCTTCAAATATTCAGTGTGTTGGAATCATACTTAAAGGGTACACGTTTTCAAGTCAAATACGAAGATTACCTTCCACCAGATGTGGATATATTGGCTGGAAGTATTCTTGGACCGATACTGTACACACTATACACCTCAGATTTACCAACAAACAAATATCTGCTCAACTCAACTTTTGCCGATGACACTGCGATTTTATCTTGCCACAAGCACCGTCAAATAGCATCGCGTGATCTCAACGAACATTTACACGTGGTTGAAAATTGGCTTTTGAACTGCCGCATCGCAGTAAATGAACAAAAAAGCGCACACATAACATTTACACTGAACAAACACACGTGTCCTCCAATCATTCTCAACAACAAAACTATCCCACAGGAGACAGAAGTGAAATATTTAGGCATTCACCTCGACATACGCCTTACCTGGAGAACACACATAGAAAAGAAAAGAGCGCACATCAAACTAAAAGCTGCAAGTCTTAACTGGCTTTTAAATTCAAACTCAAAACTAAGCCTTGACTACAAAGTAGTCTTATACAAAGTCATAATAGTACCCATCTGGACATATGGAACTCAGCTGTGGGGAGAAGCAAAAACATCACACACCGAACTGTTGCAAAGGACCCAGTCTAAAATACTACGCACGATCACTGGTGCACCGTGGTTCATGAAAAACCTAAACATTCACCGAGATCTAGGTGTGCCCGTAATAGGTCAGAGGCATTCAGATATCAAAAAGAAGTACCAACTAAAATTATCGGACCACCCCAATATACTAGATAGGAATTTACTACAAACAAGCCCACCACCTGCGTGAAGAGAGAAGACTTATTAACATTGTAAACTATTATTAAATAAGCCATCACTACTAATTTCTCTAATTACTTTTATTTTTATTGTTTTTTCTAAAATAATAAGTGTTCAGTAATATCTTCTCCATACTTAAGGAGCAGTGATACATTATTGTCTAGTTTTACGATATATTTACTTATTGTTAGTCTCTATATGCGTTGTTACAATAAATATGAATTGTTAAAAAAAAAATATAGACCAATAAGCCTTCTGTCAACAGCAAATTGAAGATTGAATTACTCCATCAAAATTGAAGAACTGCACGTAATGGTTCTATGGTCCCTCATTTCTTCATAGCTCAGAAGCAACATGGTCTATACCATACAAACCTGAATCTGACTGGAATGAGGAACGAAAAAGAACGATTACAGTAAACGTGGCCCAATCATACGGAGAGCACTTCATAAACAACATCAACCATAGGAACTCATTTCCCAAACTTCAAAGGATCACAGCCCATGTAGCACTCTTTCATTCAACACAGTTGCAATTCAAATCCCAAGAAGGATCCTCATTAACCTGCGAAGAGCTCGAAGAGGGATTGCGAATCATGATTCGAGCCATGCAACAAGGTGAATTTGCAACAACGTCGAAGCATCTGAAATCTTTTAAAGAACTTCACAAATCCAGGGATCTTTTAAGTCTATCACCATTTCTCGACGAAACCAACATAATACGAGTACGTGGCCGCTTGCCTCATCACTTTCATACGATGCAAAACAACCGATATTACTACCCGCATCTCATCCATTCACGAAACTTTTGATGGAGGACATTCATCCAGAAAACCTGCATATTGGATCACAAGGACTTTTAGCGACTACACGGCAACGTTTCTGGTCGTTAAAAGAGAAAACTCTGTCACGAACGACTGCGCAAAATTGTATCACATGCTACAAAAACAAACCTAAACTCCTAACTCAAATTATGGGCAATCTACCTGCAGATCACGTAGAACCTGCTAGATTTCTTTAGTTATTGTAAGTTCTTATTTTTAGAAGATTCAATAAATAATGCAATGTTTAAAAAAAATAATATTTACACATGAATTAGTATATATTAGCTGTAATTCTTTCAACGCGAGTGTGAATAAATCGCCCGCTTATGCATACATATGGACCGCTTAGTTAAGACAAAGTGCTTATATCCGCTTATGTTTTAGCGCCTCAAACAGAAGTGCTGCCAAGACGTTTTTGTTGTCTATTGTGAACGAGAAAAATAGTAAACCAAGAATTAACCGATGAATTTATATAAAAAGCTGTAATTTGTTGCGATCGTTGTTTTGGCGTCTACCGTCTGTAGGTTTGTTTTGCTCCTCTCCTTCTTTTGTTCCTTCCACTTGTCCGCTTTGCTGGTGAATGCGGCCAGGCTGAAACCTACCAGACGATTCTGAGGTACAGATGGCGCTGCCTCAGAATAGTAGAAATTCTAAAAAAAGGTGACTGACCGCCTCGACCGCTGGAGCGGTCACTGATGGAATAGCGGAAGAGGCCGAGAAAATTAAGATTAGTTTTTTCAGTTCGTGTCGGTTTTTTTGGATGGACAGTCTCTCGTCTCGTCCGTGGTCCTGTTTTTTTATCCGGTTTAAAGATTTGGCGTTAGAAAGTTTACCTTGATTATTGAGTGTGCTGACTAGATCCATAACCGCTTGTTTCCGGCCCATCCCATAAGAGGGATAACTTATTGTTCCGGCCCACCCCATTCGAGCATAGGAGGAAAAGGAGGCTGCCGCCCGCCCCTAGAGATAAGTACATATTTGTTAAGTATACGCGTGTATACATAGGTATTATTAAGTATACGCGTATACATATATATGTTATTTATTTAAGTACAAGTAGAATGTTTAGTGTGTTTAATTTTATGTTGAAAATGTTAGGCTAAGGCAGACAATATGGGGCGGGCTCGCTTGTCGTCGTAGAGGAGGATGCTAGGCAAAAATGTGAGTTGAAATTTTTTTTTGTAGTGTTGTCCCACCCGATGCAGTGTGGCGGGTTAAGGACCACGACCATTGCGGTGAGCTAGCCGTGGCCACCACACTGCATCATTCTAGTGGTGCGGTAACAAATTATATAAAATATGTAGTATATTATCGTGTGTTAATTAATATGTACATATTTAAAGTTAAATTACCAACGCTTGCTCATAATTTGCCATTTTAAATTTTTCCTTTTTCTCTTTAAAATTTGTTTACAAATATGTATGTTAAAGCATTTTAAATGGCAAAACCAGTGCTACCATACGGGTAGCGTTTTATTCACACTCGCGTTGAAAGAAACACAGCTTGTTTGCAATTGCTTTGTAGGTGCAGCTATTGGATTTGTTTTGGCTTGCATGTGATCTTCGGTTCTTTATATTTTTATTTGTTTCTTGTAATCTTTAGGCGCATTCGGTTAACCACTCTATCGACGATAGGACAGACATTTGTATGGAAAAGATATGGAGTAAATAATACTCGGATTAAACGAGCGAATCTTTCCATCCTCGATAAAAAAGTGCTTCCAAACCGAAAATTGCTTGAAAACCAACGAGACTAAAAATTACCCATAAAAATTTCCCTGGGATTTTTGAATCTTTCAGTCCTTTTTTTGAAACTTTGCTGCCAAGTATACCACTTACTCGTTTGCTGTTTTGTTCGCAAAACTCGTTAAAAGCTCAATACAAGTGACGAATCGAATGCGCCTTTTGTACAACTCGAAGTGGAACAATTATCACAGCTTTTTAATTATAATTTTTTAATGCTATTATTATTTGATAAGTATAAGCCAACTACTTTAAGATGTGTTTTGCTGAAGCTAACTAGTCGGGCCGATTCCAACTTGGTTCAACTATTCCGCAAATCTGCCGGAAAAGTAATGGTTTCAGTCTCTTGTGATACTACAGAGATTTTGGTTATTGCCTCAATGGAAAAAGGTAAAACAATATGCTGATTACTATTTATCCCTTCTGGACCAGCTGAAGTAAATGGCTGCATTCTGGCAGCCTATCGGATACCCAACCTATAAGAATTCACGAAATTTTTTTCAATCAGCTGACTGAGCGGACGCCATCTCTTTGAGCGAACATTTTCTTCGCTACCGTACGCAACACTCAGCACACCTGTTTGTAGAATAGATGTTTACGTTTAAAGTAACAAATTTTTCTAGCAGCCCATTCACTAAGTGCGCTTTTTCACTCATCTGATATGCAACTGATAGGCTGCCAAAATGCACCCAACGATTTCAGAGAAAAGTGATTCCGATTTAGGCTGGAAAAAAGAGTTTTGGAAGCTGAAAAGATTTCCAATAGCTCGGTCGGACTTTGGATGGCAACCGGGTTGTCATTCTATTAATCATGGTATTCATAAATTCCTTCCGGATAATTACTTCCTAGAAAGGATACACAGGCTGTCACCACCATGCATATAAGTATTGTACCATGTATACAAGTATCTCACCATGCATATAAACAATCTATGAATATAGGCTTAAAGTGACCCTTAGACGGTCAATCGATTGAAGGCAAATTTCGTGTATGTGTATTTCACGGTTGTCCTTACACTCTTCAATCCGTTGACGTCAAATTTTAGTTTAGTCATGAGCGATACGGATGATTGCGTATATATTGCCTTGGCATTAGCAGTCCAAAAAAATAAAAAATAAGGATAAACGCATTTGGTTGAAAAATGTACTTGAAAAAGAGATAAATTATCCAATATCAATTTTTCCATGGTTTCATTTCGTTGAAAGCATGAGAAATGATATTAATCCGTGTCCGCTACCATGTTTGTACGGCGTTCGATTTCAAATGGGTAATAGCGGGACTTTTTCTGTTTCTGTCTTTTCCTCTCTCATTATCAAAATGTTTTGATTTTCCATCAATCGGTGTCCATGTGATGCATACATCCATATTTCACTAATTCATACATGAAACTTCCTTTCAATCAATTGACCATCTAAGGGTCGCTTTACATGTACTACATACTAGAAAACACAGAGAAAGGACACTTAAACGTCAAATTTTGTGACGTATAAAAAAATTTCTTTGTTTATCAATAGTTGGAAATCTGTATAGGTTTGTAGGTTCTGAAGAAAATAAGCCACACTACTACAGTTTTGCACATGAGTAAGTGTGCGCAAAACGAGTGAGGTTTAAGTGACGCTTCTCTGTGGTCTCTGCTATATGCATTCGTATATACTAACTAACTCTTTTCTCAATTCTGTAATTACTCTCATTAATATATATACATTATTAATATATATATATATACATATTTCTTTTTAACACCACGTCTCCACCGGCAACTTGATGCAATTTGCTGTCTCCATTGGCAATTTGCTTGAAATTGCCAATTGCATGCCGTCAGAAATTGCCCGTGAAGACGTAGGGTAAAGCGGCCCGTAGACGGCCAATCGATTGAAATATGTGTGTATGCGTCACATTAACCTACATATTATCTCTCCTTCTCGCAACTTCTAATATACTTTATATAAAGAATAAATGTACTCTGGCGTGACGAATTTTACCGATCGCACTATATAAAGGTCAAACCATTTTGATACAGTACAGTTCAATAAAAGTTTTTATAGGGAGAGGATATACTTAGTATCTTAAATCTCCATAAATGTAAAAATAAAGTGCTATTGAAAATTATATTCATCCTGTCTTTTATTAACGGCATAAAATAACAGAGGCTATAGTAAGTATTGGATAATTATATTCATCTAGGCGACACTATATTGAAAACTAAAATATTTTATGCATTCAAATATTAGTTCTCATCTGATCCTAGAAACTCTTCAACCCACCTTCGTAGATCAATTTCGATGATGCTTTTGCTTCATTCCCATATATCTATATTGCAAATTTGAAATGTGAAAAGAGTGGTAGATTAATTTTCAGAATTATGTGTTTTATAAACGTGTTGCAGTAGATGCGTGTATAAATAAGAATATCTTTAAAAAAATGTTTAAGATAAGATTATAAATGTAGATACTAATAAAAAGATAAGATAGATCTTATTAATCATAATGATAGTGCCATTAGCAAGAACATTTTAGAGTGATCAAAAAGTACAAATATCAGATGCTTTTTTATTTTTATTTAGTGGTGCATCACCATTTCCTAGTATCTAGTGTTATTACAGAAGATTAGTGCGACAACACTGAGTTACAGGAAAAAGTTCGACGTAAGTACAATCCAATAAATCTTTTCTTAACTCTTGTTTTTAATAACGATAATTTTGCAATAATTTCATAAATTTATCAATTATATGCAACTTTAGTATCCAAATAATTTCCACATAAAAATAGAAATGGATGTGTTGTTAACTCCCATCGTTTTAAAGATACATATATTAATTTGAATAAAATAAAAAGTTTACATATTGCTTTTTAACACCACGTCTCCACCGGCAACTTGATGCAATTTGTTGTCTCCATTGGCAATTTGCTTGAAATTGCCAATTGCATGCCATCAGAAATTGCCCGTGGAGACGTAGGGTAACACGGCTCGTAGACGTTCAATCGATTGAAATATGTGTGTATGCGTCACATGAACACCGATTGATGGAAAATCAAAACTTTTTGATTTTGATTGATGCGAATGAGAGAGGAAAAGACAGAAACAGAAAAAGTCCAGCTATTACCCATTTGAAATCGAACGCAGTACAGACATGGTAGCGGACACGGATGAATATCATTTCTCATGCTTTTGTCGAAACGAAAACATGAAAAAAATTGATATTCAATCATTTATCTCTTTTTTAAGCACATGCGATTATCCATATTTTTTATTTTTTTTGGACTGCTAATGCCAAGGCAATATATGCAACACAATCATCCGTATCACTCATGATATATGTGTTCACCCTAACAACATGAAGCAAACTAAAATTTGACGTCAACGCATTGCAGAGTGTAAGAACAACCGTGAAATACACATACACGAAATTTCCCTTCAATCGATTGACCGTTTAAAGGGCGAGAGCGAGACCGAGTCTCGGCCGAGATCTCGTTTTGCACTGTCTCGCATTACAATATACAATCAACAAAGTGCGAGCCATATTTACACAAAAGCAAAAGTGTTAAAAAACTATTAAAAACTAAATGTTTTGAAATTTTTTAATTAATAAAATAAACGCGGAGCCACAAACAGCTAAACAGAAATAAACAAATGCGTATTACAAAACAATTGATTACTTTGACAAATTGACTCGGACGAGAGTGCGAGGAATTTCTAATTTTTTAGAAATGCCTCGTCTCGCCGTATCGCATCACGCATTATTGTATATTGCCACATACAACCCTTTGGTACAAATTCTTTTTATATCTCGGTCTCGGTTTCGTCTCGGTCTCTCGCATTATTGTATTCGGGCCTTAAAGGTGCCCATAGACACATCATGCACTGCAAACTGCAATAAGAGTGTATTAGTGAAATTGAGAGAAATTGAGAGAGAATGAGAGAGTGTGAGTCACACAAAAATGCAGTATGAAATATCAAAACTACTTTGATATTTTTCGATGAATATACTGCAACCGATGAATTCGTTCATTTTTTCCGTGTTATTTTGCCATTTTCTGTCAATTTGTTATTTTTTTTGACGTTTCCTTTTTTTATTTCAATACATCCTTTTCACTTTTTGAAAACTGTGTTATTTTTCTGTGGTTTGGTGTGTATTTTATTAATAAAATCAGCCGATACCCCTGCTGCTGTTTATTTTTTTTCCAAATTATAGTAATATAGTTATTAATAATAGTAGAATTCCGGGTCAGTGGTGTTATCAACTATGATAGCTGCGAACCTTTTTCGCAGTTCGTCTACAATTCCAGTATCGTCAAATTTCAATTCTACCGCGTATTGTTTTAGCTGGTCTTTGCGTAGGGTATAGATCCACCCTGACTTTGGCTTCATATCGATTCGTTGTGTTAAGGTCCCTGCTCAGGCGCCATGTAAGGAATCTCTAGCTGGGGTATGCTCAGTCTTCCCAGAGTCCTGTACAATATATGTTTTATTGACCTTAACACAACACGTTTGATGTAGTTTCTTTTATTTTCTTTTATTATTTAGTAAAGTATAACTTCATCTTAAACTAATTATAACTAAATTATGTATACTTTCCGCTTCGTCTAATTGCGGTGAAGTGGGGTAGACGTGGCAGACGATCAATAGCTGCTTTGAAGTTCAACGCCGATTAAGACCTCGCGTTTACTTCGCTTAAGGTGGAGCACTCGCTTACGTGGTAGTGATGTCAGCTAAAACCTCACGCCACCAATCACGTAAGAAGTCTCAAAAGTCAGAAACTGTCTGCCTTGGTCGCCACTGTCCGCGAATACTATACCCACTTACTCGCCTGCTCGTTCGCTGTTGTCGCCGCTGCTGTTGAAATCACAAGAGAGAGAGAGAGAGAGAGAGAGCAGTTCCTCTGTGCACCGGCCTTTTATACCTTTTTTTCATGCGAGCATCGACAAGTCCCGTATTTCGGCACTGTGTCGTGTTCGCGCATACGGAATTCCCGTATTTCGGCGTTGTGTCGTGTTCGAGCATAACCACGTGTGGCGTGGTTTGGCTACATGTGCTCGCATGGTGTTGGTATACGGTGAGGACGGAATTTTGTGTGACCTTAAATTTTTACAAAATTTAGGTCTTCACAACTTATCCTAAAACATATTTGAAATAATAACCCATATGCTGCACACATGCATTGGCCTGCAATTGCGTGTGGTCAGCATAATTTTGGGTTCAATGCATTTCTGGCCTTCACACCAAATGTCCGCTATACATAGCGTCATTTGATCCACCTCTTTGGTTTGTGCCGTGTTTGCTTTGTTATCATGCGTTTGCATGTGCGGTACGCTTGGACGTTAGGCAGTGTAGGTTGAAATGTATTGTAGTGTTTTGGGTACACTACAATAGTGACTTTATAAATAATCCGGAAGCCGCCACAACTAAAAAAGTGCTACTATTTCCAAATTCAGTGCCATCAGTTTTTTTTGGTACATTGCGAAAAAGGGGCATTTGAGTTTTTACCCAAAATTGTGGCCAAAATTTACAAAAGAAGCAACACTGTTTATTCATTTTGACACTTATTATGACTGTGAAAGAATGACATTTGGAGAGCGGTATTCTATTAATAATACCTGGTAAATGTATTTTGCAACCTGTCCCCATACGTGGGGATGAGCGGTAGTTTTCCCAACGTCAATCTATACTCTCTCTGACCGTGTGTTTCTGTTGTTGTCGTCCGACCTATTCTGAGTACTCCGCTCATATACAAGCATGTATTCAAATTCATTCTGGTGTTGGACAACCGATTTATTTGTGTGTTTCCGCCACCTTCACTTATATAATCAGCTCTATCACATAATCCAATGTAGAAAGCTGCTAGTACGAACCTCTGCTACTAGTACGAAGAAATTGATGTCAAGGAATCCATGCGAGCCTGAAGCATTTTTGCTTCTTTCCTTTCACTTCATAATAAATTAAATATTTTCAAAAACAAAAAATTTCAGCCGATATCAATATTTTGTTCATCGAATTATTTTCACAGAGAGGCTCACTAAATTATCAATATTTTTCTGCACTCAAAACCATGACTGGATAGTGCCCACAGATCCTGGCCCATACACAATGGACAAACCCCATATGATTGGAATATAATTTTTTTTCCTAATATAAAAAAATAACAAACTGCAGCTTTACAATTTTTCCTTTATTGTTTGGCTATCTGCAGCTTTTACCTTTGGCATAAAGAGCGAGAGGAAAGCGAGCTCTATGGGAGGTTTTTAACTCTAAGAGTACATAGATATATTCTTAGTACATTAAAAAAGCGAAAACCTTCCGAAATGTGCCCTCATCTAGCATTCGCCCATCTTGCCCCTTAAGAGCCAAACAAAATATACGAGACGTAACGATAGCGATTGGACGAGCGTTTGCCCTCGTTACTTCCATTTTGACATTTAACCCAAAATGTGACGCTATCAAACGAATCGATTTTTACATAAATTGCAAGCTCATCTCTCACAGCGGCGATTAGACCGTACCAAAACACCGTTATTTTAATTGTGAATATAACAAGCGCATCAACCGAGCAGCTGTTGTGACAAGTAGCAGACGTTTGCAATTCGGTTCTAACGGAACAGAACGTCACGTCTAAATGTTTCGTTCAGTTTCGATCAAATACGTACGACCATTTTGGTTATTAACATTGGTTGACATATGCTTGATCTTACTCGTTATGTCTCGTCTCGTCTATTTTGGTTGGCCCTTTATCTGTCAAAATCCGCTGCAGGCCTCCGTTGTGTAAGTCTCTCAATCTTAACAATAATTAAACAATGCGCAGTACTATTTTGAACTCATACACACATGACAAAGTCACCTGTAAAATAAATGGAAGAAATAATACTAATTAAATCACAAACTGCAATTGTTCTGCTATCAGTTTGATTTTAATTTACTCTAGACCGCTCTTTTAATTGATAATAGACGCATTCTATTCGGCACTCTATCGAGGATAGGACAGACTTTTGTGTGGAAAAAGTTTTCGAGTGAATTATACTCTGATGAAACGAGCGAGTTTTTCTATCCTCGATAGAAAGTGCTTCCAAATTGAAAATTTATTTATTTATTTTTTTTTTTTTAACTCCAGTTTTATTTGCATTCTGCCCCTTGGGGCAATAATCAAATTAAATAACAATATTAAATAGCTACATAAATCAATACACAAAGTAATTTTTTAAAATAGTTATTTAAATTAACATGAGGAAGAGGAGCCAGTGCTAATCTCCCATAAGGTTAGTTCAGAACTATTGTGTTAGAAACAATTATTATTATAAATTTAGTGGTGTTGCTCGCTTCAGTCGCCGTGTTGTGCCTGTCCTCTCCAGAAGATTTGAAGCTAGTATGTTAGGATGCTTACTTAGTCGTTCCAGGTATTTATTGCTTTATCTTGCTATTTCCTCATCGACAGTAGGGATGTTTAAGTCGTGACGTATTATATCATTCCTGACGAACCATGGAGCCTTTACTATCAAGCGTAATACTTTTGATTGGAATCTCTCAATGATTTTTATATTATTTTTTGCCGCTGAACCCCATAACTGTATACCATATGTCCATATGGGTTTTAAAATTGTGTTATACACGAGCAGTTTATTGTCAAGCGATAACTGGGATTTATATCCCAAGAGCCAATATAAGGAAGTAAGCTTTATTCCAAGTTGTTTTTTCTTCGTAAGAATATGCTTCTGCCATGTCAGACGTCGATCAAGATGTAGCCCTAAATATTTAACGTCTTCGGATTGGGGCAGTTGACAATCATTTAATATTACTGAAGGACAAGTCTTCTTTTTTAAGCTAAAGGTTACTTGCACAGACTTAGTTGCATTCACCTTAATCCTCCATTTAGTTAGCCAGATTTGGAGCTTATCCAAGCTTTCCTGGAGATAATTTGCAGCGATTATGTTGTTGCTGCTTGTAGCCATTATGACTGTATCATCCGCGTAGGTTGCGATTTTTGTATTCTCCGTCAGTGGAAGGTCAGCCGTGTAGATAGTGTAGAGCACAGGACCTAGAACACTGCCTTGTGGTACACCCGCCTTTATAGAGAATAGTTCAGTGACTTCTTCTTTGGTCTTTACTCTGAAATGCCGCTCTTCCAGATATGATCTTAATATATCATAAAATGTCTGAGGTAGTAACTTTTTCAGTTTAAATAGTAAGCCAGGGTGCCATACTTTATCGAACGCCTGTGATATGTCTAGGAAAGCAGTTGTACAATAACGGTTTTCCTCAAGAGCGTTTCTTATTATGCTGTACACTCGGTGAACTTGTTCTGTTGTGGTGTTGTGTTCCCTACATCCAAATTGATGATTGGGTATTATCTCTTTTTTGAGCAGAATTGGTTTAAGTTTGTTTAACAGGAACTTTTCAAACATTTTAGAAACAATTGGCAAAAGGCTAATTGGTCTATAAGAAGTGACTTCCTCCAAGGGCTTCCCGGGTTTAGGGATGACAATAATTTCGGGCACTTTCCATTGACGCGGAAAATATCCACATCTAATTATTGCATTGAAGAGATAGGTAAGGTATTTTATTCTTTTATTTGGTAGTTCCTTTAAGATTTTACCTGTTGTCGGGTCGTAGCCCGGTGCCTTTTTCACATTCAGTGTCCTGTGCCCAGCGTTATGTACTTCCTTTTTTGTAAAGGGCGTGTTAGGTAACTCTAGTTGTCCTGGACTATTAAGAAGATTAAATACCTCATTTTCCTGTTGCTGTGAAATTGGTGGAAACGGCTTAAAGACCCCAGTAAGGTGTTTGGCAAATGTAGTTGCTTTCTCTTTATCAGTTTTTGCCCAGGAGCTTCCAAAGTGAGTAATCTGTGGTCTCCTTTGCTGACAAAGTGGATAAGTAGTGCTGTATTTCTCATTCTGCTTCTGCGCCAAGTATCGCTTAAGGTTAAAATAATTTTGTTTGCGTTTTTTATCAACAATCTCCCTAATAACGGGATGGGAAGGATGCTTGTTCAGTTGATCTTTAGGCTCCGGAGAAAGTTCCTTGCAGCGTATTGGACAGTTTGTTAAAATTTTCAACGGCAATCTCAATATCCTCAGCACTCTTCAGACAAATATTGAGGCACAGAATGTCATCTACAATTTCCTTGAAATGGAACCAGTTTGTTTGTTTCGTATGTAGTGTGAGTGGTTTTATTGTGCATGCTACCTCCGAGTTCAGTGTTACAATAATAGGAGAGTGGTCTGATGACAGATCCAGCGACGAGGATATCTCAACACAGCTTCTGAGAACACCTTTCATGACGCAGAAGTCAATGACATCTGGAATTTTGTTTCTATCAGATGGCCAGTATGTGGGTTGACCTGTTGATACGTGTATAAGGTTGTGGTCTTGCATTGTTTTTAGTAGCTCTCTTCCTTTCGGATTGATTGTCTGAGAACCCCAAAATTGGTGTTTAGCGTTGTAATCACCACCAGCCAAAAATCGCACACCAAGTGTTTGAAAAAAATGATAATATTGCTCTTTTTTAATGGAATGCCTGGAGGGCAATACACTGACGTTATGGTTAGCGGTCCATATTGGTCCTGTATTGTTATGCTTGTTGCTTGAATGTGAGATTTTTCATAATTGTCTTGTACTGTGTGTTTTATTTTGTTTTTAATGATGATAGCAGTACCACCGCGTGCTGTGCCGGCTGGATGATTTGTGTGATATATGTTGTACTGATTTATTTTTAAGAAGCTTTTGCTTGTGAAGTGTGTCTCAGATATTAGCATTATGTCAATGTTGTTCTGTTCCATAAATGTTTTGACTTCATTACTATGACGAGAAAGCCCGTTCGCATTCCATACTGCAATTATAAGTTTTTGTTCCATTATGTCAGTTTAGAGATCACTGTTGTTAATAAATTGAGCATTGTTCCCATTTGTTCCATAAGGGTTTTCAGCATACTATTTAATTCAGTCATGTCATTTGATCGAAAATTGATTGACAATCAGTATATAAAGTATATTAATTAATATGTACACAATTAAAGTTAAATTACCAACGTCTGCACAGAATTCCTTCAATTGTTCCTGTTCCTCATTAAAATTTGTTTACAAATGTATTTGTCAAAGCATTTTAATCTCAAAATTCTAAATGCTAGACTGTTAAGCGACGGGTGTCGTTTTATTCACACTAGCGTTGAAAGAAACACAGCTATTGTTACTTTTCCATTTTATTTTATTTTAAATTTTTCAAAAACCCATATCAAATTGAAAATATTTAATGAATGAATGAATGAATAATAAATTTATTTACCAATCATACATGTATAAAAGTTAACATATTTTAAAAATACACTTAAAAAATAACATACAGATATGATAAGTAAATACTACATTCTGTTGTTCGATACGAACAAGTGTCGAATGCAGTTTCACTAATATAAATACAAAGTAAATAGAGGTAAGGTGTGGGGTCTTACAAATATTTATAATCATTAAACTTAAAATTCGAAGGATAGAAGGGATTTCCATATCACACACATATTTATACAGTTGCATGCACATATTTATACAGTTATGCAGTTGTATGCATTTTTATTTTCATGGAATTTTTCTACACATTTGTTTTTGACAATTCTCTATTGTAAATTAGTTCCAAAAATTTGTTCTTCGTACGATTTTTTCTTCGTTTAGTTGTTTAGCAAAGAACCAAGGTGAATTTACTTACATGGTGGCTGCAATAAGAAATTTTATTTTATCCAATTTTCCCTCAGTAAAAATGCGACCAAAACAAATATGCAAGCAATTGCAAATAGAGTGTTGATTTGAGTGAATAAGAGTTTTTTAATTGTTATTTTTGTAAAGTTTGAACATTATGAACAAATTATGAGTCTATTTAACTATTAAATATATGTTATATAAATTGTGTACCACTTTTTCTCCATTCCTCTCAATTTCGTTTGTTTGGAACATAATTTAATCGCTTATATTTGACAATTCCGGAGGTATGAAATTCACCATGCAGCCACTATGTAAGTAAATTCACCTTGGCAAAGAACAAATGATATGAATTTATTTTGCCGAGTTTTGCTAGTTTGAGAATGTTTTAAAATTGAGTGGTAAAAATACAGTGAACCCAATTTAACTCTAGCCATCGTAAATCCTCAATATACTTAACTTCTCAAAATAACTGGAAACAACAAAATTTTGTCGATAATTTCTCATTGTCAATGAACTCTCAAGATCCACAAGTCGAAATATTGCAGTTGCGTTTAAGTAAACAAATTAATTAGACATACTTAAAAATGTTTTTTCCGTCATTATTAAAGAAAGAAACACTACCCCTATTTATTTAAAACACTTAATTCTTAACTTAATTCGTTTAGCTGCATTTTTGACCTATTTTGAAAATTTTTCTGAGATTATTGAATCTGTTGTTATTTGGGGCATACTGTAAAAAGGTTTAATTCCCTTATGACCGCCAATTTCTTAAGTTTCGTTTATATAAGCTCATAATTCTTCTGAGTTTCGTGTCCCTATGCTGCTTCATTGGTCCATGACCATAGTTAAATATGCACGCAGAGGGGTATTAATGGGGCACTCGGACCCCATTTTAATATAAATTAATTATTATTAATTATTTTAGTTATTATTAATATAATAGGCGCATTCGATTCATAACTTGTGTCGAGCTCGTATCGATTTGTGCGAATAAACATTTACCAGAGAATATGAGAAATGAAACTTACTTATGCATTCACATAATACACTTGTATTGCTGGCAATTTTTTCGCCAATGGATGTAAATCTATTTTTCATTCCCCACTGGATGTAAATAAACTGGTGAGTTTCGGAAAAAACACTATTTGGGGTTGTCGTTTGTTAATATTTTAACACTATTCTCATTCCAAAAAGTACCAAATTCAATTTAGTGAATACTATTTCTGATTAATAATTTTAATCATTACTAATATTAAGTACACTACTCTATGTGCTAATCAGATGAATTTATTATAACTATTATTTAATTCTTATATAAATTTTTAATTTTTTTGGCTTGTTTATTCTTTTTAATGAACTTAATACCAATAAAAGTACAAAAAATTAAAGAAAATATTTATCTATTGTAAGAAAATATTTATCTATTATCATTAAACTATGTTGTTAAACTTACTTTAAATGTTTAGTTATAAATATAAGAGAAAAAAGCAACACAATTCTGTACGTATATTCAATTATATAAATGTTATGCACTTTGTTTTTGTTTTGAAACAACTATTTTTGAGGGCATTTTAATTTCAATTCATAGCTAAAAATCGAATTTTTTTTTTTTTTTTTTTATCTCCATTTATTTAACTACAATCTGTCCAGCTGGACATTCAGTACTACTTATATTATATTTGGTTATAAACATGTGTATGAATTTTCAGTAACATTCAATACATTAGGTACATTAATTTAACAAAGTTAGATTCTATATATATTAATTTCATTCATTCCTTATTATTATTTTTTAATTTTTTTTTTTTTTATTTTTTTTATTTATTATTTTTTTTTTTTCTAATTTGATCTTAGGTGGTAAATCTGAATGGTAAGTCCGATGGTACATATTTTTTTAGTCTTCGCGCGCTGGTATCGCTGGTTATCAATTCTACCGCTAGGTTGTTAGGATGGACTCTAAGACGTTTGCGATATGAGTGGCTATATTTCATGATTTCATCATTTACTTTTGGGATGTTTAGATCCCGATGATGTCGTTGCTGACATACCAAGGTGCATTAGCACACAGTCGTATGACTTTTGATTGGAATCGTTGTAGAATGTCCAGGTTTGACTTGGATGCTGATCCCCAAATTTGAATACCATAAGTCCATATGGGCTTCAGTATTACCTTATATATCAGGACTTTATTTCCAAGTGTTAGGGCTGACCTTCGTCCAAGTAGCCAGAACAAAGACCTAAGCGTTATTCCAAGTTGTTTCCGTTTGGAGAAGATGTGATAGCGCCACGTAAGCCGCCGATCCAGGTGCACCCCAAGGTATTTTGCATGGTCTGCTTGTGGCAATTGGGAGTTACTTAGTGTCACTGGAGGGCAAGAACCTGCACGTAGGGTAAAAGTCGTTTGCACTGATTTTATTGCATTTGCTTTTATTCGCCACTTGTCTAGCCATAAGTCAATTTGGTTCAGGTTCTCCTGCAAATGCTTCGAGGCTAACACGGGGTTTTTGTTGCAGGCCATTACAACAGTATCATCTGCAAAAGTTGCGGTATATGTGGTAACAGTCAGCGGCAGGTCAGCCGTGAATAGTGTGTAGAGCACAGGTCCCAAAACGCTCCCTTGTGGAACACCAGCTTTGATTGGATGGAGGGAAGTTACGTCGCTGTTAACTTTGACCATGAAGAATCTGCTTTCTAAGTAGGACTTTAATATGGCAAAGTAGTGATAGGGTAAATGCATTTTCAATTTGTACAGTAACCCTTGGTGCCACACCTTGTCGAATGCTTGGGTGATATCCAGGAATGCAGCTGAACAGTATTCTCTATTTTCTAGTGCATTCTGTGCAAATGCATATACTCGATTTATTTGTTCTATCGTAGCATGATGCTTTCGGAATCCAAATTGATGGGAAGGTATTAGTTGTTTTGACTCGATGATTGGGAGGAGTCGCTTCAAAAGAAGTTTCTCAAACATTTTGGAAAGTATCGGAAGCAAGCTAATTGGTCTATATGAAGTGACCACTTCTGCCGGTTTCCCAGGTTTGGGAACAAGGATAATTTGAGCCACTTTCCATTGGCTTGGGAAGTGGTCACATCGGATAATCGCATTGAATAGTTGTGCAATAAATTTATAGCCGCAATCTGGTAGCTCCTTTAGGATTCTGCTCGTAATAAGGTCAAATCCCGGCGATTTTTTGTCTTTTAGCGTATTCTTGATAATCCCTCTAATTTCTTTTAGTTTAAAATGCTGGATCGGAATATCCATTTGGTATGGGGCATCAAGTAATTCAGCTATTTTTATGTCTTCTTGTGGATATTTGCTTGGAAACGGCGCAAATACTTCTAATAAATGAAGAGCAAATGACTGTGCTTTTTCCTTGTCAGATCTGGCCCATCCGCCATCTTTCGTTTTAATAGGTGGCACATGTGATGTTGGTTGATTTAGTTTTTTTGTAGCTTTCCATAGAGAATAACCTGAAGCCTGTGAAGGTGACAAGCTGCTGAGATAGCTTTGTATTTCTGAATTTTTTGTTGACCGTAGGGCGTTTTTGAGTTGCTTTGTAGCGCAATTGAACCGGTTTTTGTCATAGGGGCTTCTGGTCATTTGCCAAATTCGACGCAGTCTCCGCTTTTCTTTTAGTTGCTCCTTTACAACCTGGCTTACATCACGATAATTACTTATACAGCTGGGCTCCAATGTGGAAGTCCATGCAGCATGCTGAATGGCTGAGTTCAAAAGTTCTACTGCATCGTCTATATTTGTTTTGTTTTTTAAAGGAATATTGGTGACTAGAGTCTCGATAATGCTTTGTCTAAACAGCTCCCAATTTGTGCTTTTGTTGTGCAGACAGATTGTTCTTGCTCTGATCTGAACCTCACAGCTAATTGTTAGAACTATCGGTGAGTGATCTGATGACAGGTCCAGGCACGATTCCATGGAAGTGTTTGTTTTTGGTACACCTTTGGATACAAAAAAGTCGATAACGTCTGGAAGCTTGTTTCTGTCCGTTGGCCAGTAGGTTGGCTCACCCGTTGATAGGTGGGACAGGCTGTTTTGTTGCATAGCTTTATATAGGTTACGGCCTCTAGGAGTTGTTATTCTAGACCCCCCATTGTGGATGCTTAGCATTATAATCACCCCCAGCGATGAATCTTGATCCTAGGGAGTTATAAAATTCTTGGAACTGTTCGCAGCTAACTGGATGGTTGGGAGGGCAATATACCGCTGCAATTGTTATGGGGCCTTTATAATCATCAATTTTTATAACCGTTGATTGCAGGTATTTCTTTTTATAACATTCGTGCTCCACGTGTGCAATACTGTTGCGAATAATTACAGCAGTTCCCCCACGCGCAGTGCCAGCTGGGTGGATTGTGGAGTATAGGTCATATTGCGGAATTTTTGCGTAACTTTTTTCAGTGAAATGGGTTTCAGATATCAACATAATGTCAATGTTTTTGTCTGCTAAGAAAGCTGATATTTCATGGATATGACGACTGAGCCCATTGGCATTCCAGACTGCGATTTTTAATAATTTATTCATTTCGACATATTTGCTACGACTGTGGTTAGTAGATTAAGTAGAGTACTCACTTGACCCATCAATGCTTTAAGCATGGTTTTTAGCTCGGTCATATCCTCATTCAGTTGAGTATTTGGGTTGTTGAGCGGAGTGGTTAGGTTCGTATTGGTTTCTACCGGAGTATTGTTACGTACAACATTTGCGTACGACGTTGTTGTTCGTGGAGCGTATCTTTGAGGCGCTTCCTGGTTAATGTTCCTCGCTTCTCTGTTCCTGAGTGCTGGGAACGACTTTTGTTGCAGCTCCTTATAGACAGTGCAACCTTTATAATTAGCGGGATGATTGCCTTCGCAGAGCACACATCGAACGTCTTGTGCGACGAGTTTGCGGGAACATTCGGAAGTAAGGTGGTTACCTGTACATTTAACGCATCGTGGGCTACGGTTACAGTATCGCTTGGTGTGTCCGTAACGTTGGCATCGGACACATTGAGGAATCTCACGTTTCTTCCTAGGTGGCTCAATTTTTATTCGTGTGTTTAAAAGTGTATTACATTCGTATATGCCTTTGTTATTGCTGCATTGCTTCAAACTGATGTAAAACATAGGAAGCGGTTTTTTTGTAGTTCTTTGCCTAATATTACAAACATTAACAACTGTATAACCTAACTCCTCAATTGCTTCTCTTATTTCGTCGATTGGGGTTGAACAGTGCATACCCCTTAGTACGACGTTAAAGTCTCTTTCCTGCTTCAATTTAAAAGTATGAAACTCAGTGTTCTTTTCGGTTAGAGCCTTTGTAATGGCTGAGTATTTTTGAGACGACTTTGGTTGTATTTTGACAACGTCTCCATTTATAACTCTGAGTTCATATTCTTTCTTAGCAATTACTTCAAGTAATTCTTTTAGGGGAATTATATTACTCACGCCTGAAACAAAAATAGGTGGAGGTTTTGGTTCTCTCCGGACGTCAGTTGTTGCATCTTGACGTGCCTCTTCTTGGTCTAGTGCAGCGAATCTATTCGAGCTCTTTAAAGAAGGTGTTCCGAGCCAGTAGTTATCCAATTTGGATTGTTTTGGAGTGGGACGCGATGTTGCGCCTGGGCTAGATCTATTCCTCTTCGAGTTTGCTTTCTGCCATATTCGAATCGAATGAATACAAAATATATTCCAGGCAAATTACAATGTATTAGTAAAATTATTAAATACCAAAGCAGAAAGCAGTATATAAATATATGAATTCTGCGGAATTTTGTAAATGAAAATATATATATATATATATATATATATATATATATATATATATATATAATGCTTCTGCGAAAGCATGTCTACATTTAAGAATGTATTCAGTATTATTTCAATTACTAACTTTCATATAAATATATATAATGCTTATTATATATTATATAATTACGTTATTTTATTTATTATTATTGAGAATTCATTTCACAAACACCCAATTAACTTTAATTACAAATAATAAAAAACAAAGACCATGTAGCGTACAAAATCTTATATACATGGAATTACTCAACACGTTGTCAAAATTCACATAATTAATGTATCGCTCAGTGCCGTGTAGGGTAGGTAGGTAGGAGTGGCAGCCTTTGTCCTCCTCCTCAGAGCCACAGCTGCGACAGAAGTCATTATGGGGCAGTGCTAATCTTTCAGCATGTTTCCCGATCAGACAGTGTCCCGTGAGCACATTTATTATAGTGCCGATGGAGTTCCTGCTAATATTGAGTAGCTGACTAGTACGCCTAATGTCGATAGTGCTCCAGGTTTGTCTGGCAACACTACAGGTATGTTCATTTACCCAGGCTTTTTTAGCTGCCTCAAGGTAGTCATGTTTTATGGCCCATTTGACCGGGGCCAGTGGGACACCTACATCAAAGGAGGGGGAGAGATGTCAGGGAGCAGCCTCGCAGTTTCCTGGAATGTCGCTATGTCCAGGCACCCAGCATATGTGGACTTGTGAGTTATATGAGACGACGTTCAGGGAGGAGCGGCAATCGAGTACAAGCTTAGAGGTAGTGAATACACCAGCCAGTGACTTGACTGCCGCCTGACTGTCCGTGAATATGCGTATCATCACATCGCATACTTCATTTCGAATAAGCCACTTGGACGCTTGGAATATTGCCATTACATCCGCCTGAAAGACGCTGCAATGGCCAGGGAGACGATAGGAGAGCTTGACAGTGCCGTGTATGAAAGCATTACTATAATATAGTGTAATTTTATTACTATAGTCTTGCAAGAAACATTTAATTAAATACGTTGACTTATTTTAGTTAAATATTGCTTCAGAATTTATCAAAAAACTATATAAAAATCAAACAATTGAATATCACAATAAAAATAAAAAAATTCTTAACAACCAATTAAGAAAAATAATCGTAATGGGCAATCCAGGTCGAGCTCGGAGAGAAAGTTCACCATTTTCGATTCTGGCGTCCAGTGCCTTAAACAGAAACTAAAGCATTTAATATTTTGTAGAGTGAAGTAGTGATTGAGAGTGATTAAATACAAAATTAAAAAGTGTAATTTCAGAAGCGGTGAGTTATAATTATAAATTGTTTATAAATTTGTAATTGGAGATAAACTTATTATTACAGAGCAAATATTTAGATGTCTGAACAGCGCAAGTGTGTCCTTCGATGCAATGGGTGGCAAAAGTGCTTCAAATTTCCTAAGGAAAGTCCGGATGGAAGGTAATATTAAAATATATGTTTTTTGTTTGTTAAAATGTCTTGTATTATAGTGCTGCATTTGGCTTAGTATATGCGATACATATTTCCTTTTTTCGTGTGTTACTTAGTTTGTTTTGACAAAAAAAAAAAGGTATTTTATTGTATGTATGTACATATATTAAAGTTTTCCCAGTAAACTATTGATTTACAGGCAGATTAATATTGATTTATATAGGCAGATTAATACAAATTAAGATATTTCCTTATTTTAAAATAGGAGGGCCAAACGGATGAAGATTTTGGGTGCGGTTTTTCCGGGAAAAATAATTTATTTATGTAGATATAGATTTATTTTTAGATATGTAATGTATAAAAAAAAGCTAACTGTGCATTAATATATATATGGAACTGGACCAAAAAAAAATTTTAATATTGTTGCATACAAATTTTTCTTATTATTATTTTGTATTATATTTTTATTCCGTTTTACTAATAAAAAATACTATAATGTGATAAACTATTTTATTCTGATTGTTTTTTTTTTCTTTTCCAACTACAATTTCGTAATATGAAATTTTTAGTACAATGGCACGCGTTTTTTCGAGGTGAACTCACATATAGTGTATATGTTTTTTTTTTCATACGGTAAAAAATTTGACGTTTAAGTTACGGCCCTATGCATTTACTTTGTTTGTATTTTTTATACAAACTCATCATTTGAATATAATTTAAAGCAACAAAATAATAATATTTAAAAAAAAATTCCAAAGATTAATTTTTATTTTCTTTAAATTTAATCAACTGAAAAGTAAAAAATCCCACGGAAAGATAAAACACTTTAATATTTAAATCAAGATTATTTCTCAGCGAATTTATTGACAAGAAAAGTTGCACGCAGTAGTTGCAATTGTGTATGTGTGATTATGCCACCGTAATAATTTTGAGAAGAATTATTGAAACATTTTGGCAGATCTAATAGATAGTTCGGACACGACACTTGTCCTCATCAGAGATGAATGGCAATTTTTCCCCAAGTATTTATTATGTCTCAGAAATCAACAGCACACCAACTATGAACCATAGGGCCGTAACTTAAACGTCAGATTTTTTACCGTATGAAAAAAAATATATACACTATATGTGAGTGCACCTCGAAAAAACGGGTGTCATTGTACTAAAAATTTCATATTTCGAAATTGTAGTAGGAAAAGAAAAAAAGGAATAATCGGAATAAAAGAGTTTATCACTTTATAGTATTTTTTTTATTAGTAAAACGGAAAATAAAAATAAAAAACAAATAAATAATACAGTAAGAAATAAATAATAAAAATGTGTATAAAATTTATTTAAAGGGAACAATTTAAATTATATGTAGATTATTTGGTTTGGTTAGTATATTATCACATTAGTGCTATAAATAAAATAATATTCATATTGCTTATCCATATTGCACCCACTGAGTGATTGGCACTAAAAATTATCTATTACATGATAAAATATTCACAAGTGTGAAATACAAAGAATCTTATTTTTAAAATTAGGTTCAGTTGCATCTCTATTAAAAATTTTTAGAACAAAGTAAATTCGAATTATAATAAGAAGAGCTAACATGAGACTGGTTGTGCAATTGTTGCAACAAATAAAGGGTTCTATATCTAACATTTGCTCAAAAATTAATTGACTAGCCCCATTTCTATGGCAAACCTCATTAAAATGTGTAGGAAATTGTTCCTCTAATTTATCTGTGTATGCAATGAATGCTGGTGGAGGCTTCACAAGGTTACAATTATCAATTTGCTTTTCTACTGTGAAGAGGAACTCGTCTGAAACTTCTTCATCTCCAAAAAAAGGTAGGGGCTCTAAGCAATTGTGGGATTTGTACAGCTTTAAATAAAGGTACCCACAAACATAAGCGAAAGCATTTCTATGCATAAAGATTGATTCATTAATGTTGTCATCAAACTGAACGGAGTTAAAAATAATATCCTGAATGTTAGGAATATCTTGGGAACTTTGCCAAGATAAGTCTTGACTTAAGTTTTGATGACACACATTTGAATTTGGTACTTTTTGGAATGAGAATGGTATTAAAATATTAGCAAACGACAACCCCAAATAGTGTTTTTTCCGAAACTCACCAGTTTATTTACATCCAGTGGGGAATGAAAAATAGGTTTTTTTACATCCAGTGGCGAAAAAATTGCCAGCAATACAAGTGTAATCTGTGAATGCATAAGTAAGTTTTATTTCTCATATTCTCTGCTATGAACACTCCAAGAAATCGAACCCTTTATATTTAATTTAGAGTTAATTGTAGGAGAAGGCTATGTAATTTTACTACAAATTTTCTAAAATGTTACTTCCGGCAAATTAAGAGTGCCCTAGATAGACTAATATAAATTTATGTGATCACGTAAAAATACTCTTCCAAATAATATACATATAACCACTTTCAACTTCAAACTACTTTTTGATTTTTATGCAACGTAAATTCTACTCCCAGGTTTAGCGGTTGCAAATTTAACTTTCTCACCAGAGAATGGCCGCTATACCAAAGAAGAATAAGAATAGATACTCAATTAGCGCCATTTCTATTTATCGTTTCAACCATTTTTTTGGTCACATGTATAGCTTTTCTTCAGCTAGCGCGATGATAATTATGCATACTCAATTTTCTTATTTTCCATATTTATCAGTAAAGTTTCACAAATTGAAGGAATGTTTGAACTTCGAAAATGATTGATAGTTCGGCCACTACGAGCTCTTCGCCTTTTTGTCAAAACAATTAGCTGACATATCCGAAGTCGAAATGTATATATCGGCTTAAAATCTTCTTTCGCCTGAAATTTGTTAAGAATGGCTAAATTGTTTATTGTTTTAAATCAGCTAATTTCATTATTGACATAAATATTTGTTTTCGAAGGCGGTGAGAAACGAAAATACCTATTTCAGAGAGAATTGAAACGTGTTTGTTTTTGTATTTTGAATAATTGGTTGGTTTTGACAGAACTTTTTTTTAGTTTTATTTTTTATTAAAGCATTTATTTGTTTATTGTATCTTACTCCATTGGAAACTAACAATAAGTTATCTTAAAACTAATGTATTGAATATGCTCTTTGCCTATTGCTTGGAGCTCTTTGGGTTCTACTTGTGTATTCATATATATTAATTAATTATAACTTTAAAAAGCAGAGGGCAACAAAATTTAATATAGATATATATTAAAGACTAGTTTGTAAATAAGTTTAGAAACATGGTTTCTTTAGACGTGAAGCAGAATTCTGCTGGAGTAGACTTCTTGCAAGTATGCTCGGATGATTTTGCAGGCGATTCAGGTATTTCTGCCTTAATTCTATGATTTCTGCTTCTATAGTGGTATATCATTGTGAATGTTTTTAATTTTGACAAACCATGGTCCGCCAGTAATTTTTCTTAGGATTTTCGACTGTGCCCTTTGGATAAGTTCTAGGTTTGAGGTGCTCGCACTCAAAGTTGCACCCCATATGTCCATATGGGCTTTATTATAGCTGTTACCGCCGAACGGAGTATTTTAAATTATTTGATTTCTATTTTTTCCTTCTGGGTGTTTTGCTTATCATAGAATTTTTGATATGTGTCTCATTACATATGTATATAGTTTTTTTCCCCTCTGTTGTCTATAAATTCTCTTATACGCATTTATATTTGGTAGCCTTGGAGTAACTGTCAAAGAATACCGCTTTAAAAAAAATAGCTTACGCGTTTAGAGACTTAGAAGAGTACAGGCAGTTCGCGTTTGTAAATTGAGGAATAAACAAGAATTTTTAAAGTCGAGGCAAAAACGGTTTAGAACCTTTTTTAATTTGTATGTAATGTATAGCTTTACGAATAAAATCTTATTCACTTGAAAATCGCCCTTCTTTTAAAAGCTTGTCGAGTGCGGACTCGGGATTGTGAAACCTCCTTTCACAAATCTTTAAAAAATCTTTAAAAATTATTTTAGATTGTAAAAACACGGTACGTGATAATTAAAGTGAACTTTAAGCGTTTCGCGAAAAATAAAACAAAAAACTTAAAGAAGTTTTATAAACTGATCTGTTCGAAAACGCAAATATGTCCGCCACGGATGGCCTAAACCAGTCGGACAACGTACACCACTGCAAAAAGTGTGACCAAGCGGATGATTCCCGTATGTGGTGCAGTGTGATAAGTGCGACATGTGGTACCACTAAGATCGTTTCGGAGTAAATCATGACATAGCTGATATAAGTTGGAGCTGCGGATGCGGTAATCCCTTGTCAGTAGCAGTCACATCGAGTTCGAATGCTCCTCCGACAAATGCACATAATAATGTTCCACCAAAAGTCCAACAAATTCACCCACAGGCGACGTCCTCCCCCCAAACCGTGTGCAGCCAATTACATCAAACAAAAAATACATCGGATCCATCCGAAGTAATTAAAACGATCGTGTGGAACAATGGACAAGTTGCCGAACAGACAGTTGGAAACATTGGAAAAGTTGCCGTCCAAGTTGAAGCAGAAGCACAACAAGAAGTAATGGAGAAAAACGCACAGCAGCCGCAGTCGGCGCCAATGCTTAGTTATCGCTCTGCAACTCGAACGCAGCCAATGTATACAAATGAGCCTAACTTTTATAATGTTGCGCCAAGAGAATATAATGTTGCGCCAAGCGGATGTAATGTTGCGACAAACATATATAATGTTGAGAAACACGCAGAGTTTGCTAAGAATACTCAGCAACATCCAGAGTTTGCTACGAATACTCAGCAACATTCGTTGTTTACGTTTGACAGTCAGCCACATTTTCTATCAATTTCGCATCCATCTTCTCAAAAAGAAGAAAGTGCAAAAGCATGTGAATTGCGTTTAGCTATGCTGGAAGAAGAGACAAAACTTCAAAAAAGTTATTTAGAAGAAAAACATAAAATATTGTCACAAGCTCAAGGGATTTCCTTGATTAAAAGCGATAGTTGTCCCCAGTCGATGCCTACCAAAATGCAGCTGGCAGCTTGGCAAGCCATTCCAAGAGAGCTGCCGCATTTTCATGGTGATCCTGAGGAGTGGCCTCTGTTCATAAGCAGCTTCGGTACCAGCACAGAGGTCGCCGGGTACACGAATGTTGAAAATTTAATGCGATTACAGGCCTGTCTTAAAGGCAAAGCACTGGAAATGGTGAGGAGAAAATTGCTACTACCGACAATGGTTCCAGAGATAATTCACACTCTAAGGATGTGCTTTGGTAGGCGAGAGTATATAATTGAAAATCTCATCGACAAGGTAAGAAAAGTGCCACCATTAAAGGACAGATTAGATACACTTATTGACTTCGCTCTCTGTGCGCAACGTTTACTCAACGATGGAGGCTTGCCGCATGGACGCCTACATGAACAACCCTATGCTGGTAAGAGAACTAGTAGAGAAGCTTTCTATTGAGCAGAGAAAAAATAGCCAGCGAAGTGGAACTGTATGCGGGAAAAAATAAAAGACGTGTTACCTTCTAGAATGTAGAAACGGAAGAGAGAAGTATTTATTGACAGTTCAGTTGATAATCCTTATAACATACATAGTTGCATTAAACTGCATATATGTAAATGCAGTGCTGTATAAAATATTACATTCTTTTAACACTTTCGAACCAGTACAAAATGTCTTGGGCTATGCATCCTAAACAAAAGGAAGTGCCATTGGTGAAGGTGTTTAGTGATTGGCTTTATGCGCTCGCGGAAGCTGCCAGTCAAGTGGTTTCGCCTACAACAACAAAACGCAATGGCCATGTCAACACGCACATTCAACCACTCAATGTTCAGCAGAAATATGACTGCGGGAACTGCAAAAGCAACGAGCATAGAATTGCTCAATGTGAGGAATTCAAGAAGCTGAATATTGATCGCAAGTGGGACGTGATACGATCACTGAAGCTATGCCGTCAGTGCCTCAATACACATCGTAGGTGCTGCCTAGTCAATCGGGTCTGCGGAATCAAAGGCTGCAATGCGAAACACCATCAGCTCCTACACAGAAGCCAAGTCACCAGTCAACCGACCATAACGAGCGATGGCGCTGCGTCCATCGCGACTCTGAACTCGCACCACAACGGTCGCGAAGAGGATAGCTCATTTTTCCGCATACTACCGGTTCGTATCCATGCTGTCACGTTGATTGACGAAGAGGTTTTCAAGTATTTCAACTTGAAAGGCGTGCTGGATCCCTTGTGTTTGCGCTGGACCGGGGATAAAACTCGTTCTGAAGAATTTTCTATGCGAACCACATTGAAGGTGACCAATCCCTAAAACTATGACCGCTTCACGATGCAAGGGGTTCACACAGTCAAGAACTTGGGCCTTCCAATGCAAACTGTCCACATGGAGAAAATCATCACGCATTTCCCTACTTGGCGGGGATGCAAAGCCAACATATCTCATCGGGTCCAACAACTGGCATCTAGCTGTGCCGCTCACGATTCGTGAAGGTGCTTGGAACCAAGCCCATAGCCACCAAAACGAGGCTAGGTTGGGCGCTACAAGGTCGTTGCTCAAGTCAGTCAGCAAATTCGTACTTAAACATACACACGTGTGGCTGCAGCGAGAAGTACGAGCAACTTCACGATCTTGTCAGGGAGGACTACAAACTAGATGCACCATCACCCACACAGCTGTTGTCGCACCAAGATAAGCGAGCTACGGAGATCCTCGATACAACTTGTAAGAGGGTGGGCAGCCGATTCGGAACTGGGCTGCTCTGGCGCTACGAGCACATCGATATGCCGGAAAGCTACGATACTGCATTGAAACGTATGATTTGCTTGGATACACAATTTCGTAAGGACCCATCTCTGAAGGCAGCAATGCAAAAACAATTCGACAACTTGCTGAATAAAGACTACGCAAGACGACTAAGTGCCGAGGAGTTGCATGCAAGCACAGATCGCGTCTGGTATCTGCCAAATTTCACAACTAGGAATCCGAATAAGCCCGACAGAGCGCGACTAGTATGGGACGCAGCCACGAAAACAAAAGGCGTATCATTGAACGACATGCCCCTCAGCGGGCCCGATTTGCTGACTCCATTGGTGGAAGTTCTTCTTGGCTTTCGACTTGGGCGAGTAGCGATTTGTGGAGATATCGCCGAAATGTTCCACCAGATAAGCGTGCGTAACAGTGACATGCATGCTCAAAGATTTTTATGGTGTGAAAAAGAGGATAGGATCGACAGCCCTGGAGTGTACGTCATGCGCGCGCTGACATTTGGTATAAGCTGCGCCCCATGCATTGCTCATTACGTGCGCAATAAAAATGCCGATGAGTTTGTGCAGCAGTTTCCCCGTGCCGTGGACGCGATTAAGAAGCATCACTATGTAGACGACTTTATTGATAGCGAGTACCTTCAGCAGGCAGCGTTGCAATTGGCAGAAACGGTAAGAAAAATACACGCAGCAGCAGGTTTTCATATACGCAACTGGTCTTCAAACTCCACATTCGTGCTATCGGATTTAAGCACCGACCACGCGGTAAACCAAGAACCGGTCGAGCTGAGCACAAACGCGAAGATACTTGGAGTATTTTGGGACCCAAAAAAGGACGTGTTCAAGTACGCGCTGAGGTTTGCCAGGCTGAAAAGGAAAGTTTTATCAGACAACGCGATACCAACAAAGCGTGAGCTCCTTCAAGTTTTGATGTCTATATTTGATCCGTTAGGATTCATAGCACAATATACTATTTCACTAAAGATTCTTCTTCAGGAAGTCTGGCGATCGAGCATCGATTGGGATGAAACCCTTCCTGATGAACTGGCTCGGAAGGGGTGCCAGTGGAAGACGATGCTAAAGCAAATAGCAGCGGTTGAAATTCCACGATGCTTCTCACATTCTTTAAATGAAGCTGATGACGTCGAACTGCATACCTTTGTGGATGCAGGGGAGTATGGCTATGCAGCGGTATGCTACCTGCAAGTTCGATGTGGCAGCAGCATGAATATTTCATTGGTGGCAGCAAAGTCCAAGGTAACACCACTTAAGCCTGTATCAATTCCACGGCTCGAGCTACAGGCAGCAATCACAGGTGTGCGCCTGGCAAACCAAATACAAAGCGTTCCTCGATTACGTATTTGCAGAAAAGTGTTTTGGACTAACTCAGCTACGGTTTTAAAATGGCTCCGCATGGATCCCAGGCAGTTCCAGCAATTCGTCATGTATAGAGTCGCTGAAATTCTCGAGCACACCAACCCAGACCAGTGGAAGTGGGTCCCATCAACATCTAACCCGGCAGATCTTGCAACAAAATCCGAACCCAAAACGTCAGATCATTTGTGGTACAATGGACCTGCTTTTTTAATGAATGCTGAAAACGAGTGGCCATATCGCGACGACTTCGGACCCACGAACACCGCCGAAATTAGACATCACCTGCTTCACATTCAAAAGATGGATAAACATAAGCTGCCCATCAACGTTGAATATTTTTCATCCTGGCGCCGCTTGTATCGCGCATTAGGGATGTTCATTCTTTACGTGGAGAAGCTGAGAGCAAGAATCAGATCAGTGAGTGCTCTCCCCGAAAAGCCCACGTTCGAAATGATCCAAGCAGCGAAGACGATCCTCATCAAGCAAGCGCAACTCAGCGAATATTCCCAAGAAATAATTGTCTTGAAAAGTGGTAAGAGTATTGAGAAGAACAGCAAATTAATTTCCTTTAATATCTTTCTAGACGATCATGATGTCATTCGTGTTAAAGGGCGCACAGAATTTCTAAATCCACACGTGATCGTGCTGCCCAGCAACAGTAACATCACCTCTCTGATCGTCAAGGAGATGCATGGGAAATATCATCACCTTGCCCATGAGACCATTATTAATGATATTAAGGGTCAATATTTCATACCACGGCTGCGCGTGCTGTATCGTTCTGTTCGAAGCAGCTGCCAACACTGCAAAAATAAAAATGCGATGACGATGACACCTCAAATGGCCGCATTGCCAGCTGCCAGAGTTGCGAGTTTCGAGCGCCCATTCACTTACGTCGGGATTGATTACTTCGGCCCAATGTTTGCTACGGTTGGAAGGAGGCGTGAAAAACGATGGGGCGTTATATTTTCCTGCCTCACGGTTCGAGCGGTGCATATTGAGGTAGGCCACACCTTGGAAACTAGCTCCAGCATACTGTGTATTCGTAATTTCGTAGCGCGTCGAGGTGTACCAAAAGAAGAGGCCGGGCACGTTGATTATGCGGAAATCGAAGCCAAGTTCGATGACATCCAATGGAAGTTCAACCCATCTGCCGCCCCCCACATGGGTGGCGCTTGGGAGCGGCTCATCAGATCGATAAAAAACGTTCTAGCAGCTATGTATCCTGAGCCCAACTTCAACGACGAGACGCTCCGAAGTGCACTATTCGAGGTCGAATATATAATAAATTCAAGACCGTTGACTTTCGTTTCACTGCAGTCGTGTGATGATGAAGCTATCACTCCTAACCATTTATTGCTAGGCTCAACCAACGGTTATAAGCCGATTGGGCACGGTGGCGATCTACGACATCGTTATCATCAAACCCGGATATACGCCGACCGATTTTGGCAAAGGTGGCTAAAGGAGTATACGCCTGAACTAGCTCGGCGGTCGAAATGGTATACTAAGCAACCACCTCTACAGGTCGGCGACGTCGTGGTCATCTTGGTAGCCAAAAGGTATAGTTCAGGAAGTTGTCATCGTAAAGGATGGCCAGGTACGACGAGCTACAGTGAAGACGCAACATGGCTTGCTATAGCGCCCTGCAATCAAGATAGCTGTCCTAGACGTCGGTAATCAACTGGAGTAAGCGCGTTTGGACTCGCTTACGAGGGGAAGAATGCTACCGCCGAACGGAGTATTTTAAATTATTTGATTTCTATTTTTTCCTTCTGGGTGTTTTGCTCATCATAGAATTTTTGATATGTTACTCATTACATATGTACTCGTATATAGTTTTTTTCCCCCCTGTTGTCTATACATTCTCTTATACGCATTTATATTTGGTAGCCTTGGAGTAACTGTCAAAGAATACCGTTTTTAAAAAAATAGCTTACGCGTTTAGAGACTTGGAAGAGTACAGTCAGTTCGCGTTTGTATATGGAGAAATAAACAAGAATTTTTAAAGTCGTGGCAAAAACGGTTTAAAACCTTATTTAATTTTTATGTAATATATAGTTTTACGAATAAAATCTTATTCACTTGAAAATCGCCCTTCTTTTAAAAACTTGTCGAGTGCGGACTCGGGATTGTGAAACCTCCTTTCAAAATAGATTTGTAAAGAAGGACTTTGTTTTCCAAGCGCATCTTTGTTTTTTTGTTGATTAACCAATTCAGAGAGTTAGCTTTTAGTTTCATTTGAGTTCTTTTCGCTTCTATGTGCTTCCTCCAAGTTAATCTATGGTCAAGATGGAAATACCTAAATACTTTACTTCTGTTGCTTGCGGTATTTTTATGTCATTTAATGACACAGCTGGACAGGTACTGGTTCTGAGGGAGAACGTTATGTGAGTACATTTCGCTTTAATACGTCAGTTTTCCAGCCAAATTCTAAATCTTTAAGGTGTTCGTTTAGGTCACGAGAGGCGATATTCGGATTTTGGTGGGTACTTAAAATAGCTGTATCGTCAGCAAATGTGGAAGTAACTAGGCTGTTATTTATTGCTAGGTCAGACGTATATATTAGGTAGAGAATAGGACCAAGCACACTCCCTTGTGGTACTCCAGCCAATATTTGAAATTCGGGGGTTACAAATTGCTTGTATTTCACTTTGTACTTCCAATTCGCTAAGTAAGATTCCAGCACTCGGTGTGTGTTGTATGGCAGAGACTTTTTAATCTAGTGCACTAGCCCCAGATTTTATCGAAGGCTTGGGCAATGTCTAGAAATATTGCTGAACAGTATTTCTTCTGTTCGAAAGCTATTTTAATTTCGCTTGTTATACGGTGCACCTGCTCTATTGTTTATTTGTGATCAGGTTACATCCAGGGGACTTTCTCGCATTAAGACCTATTTTAATGACGAACTCTAAGTCTTTGATTTTTAGTTGAAGCGGCTGAGTCACTTTGCTTCTAGGTAAAGTAGGGACTTCGAAATTATTGCACAGAGCATTAGGGCAAAAATCTATTTGTAGATGTGCAGCAAACGCTGCTCCTTTTTTTGTCGCTTTTGGCCCAACTTCCATTTCCAAGCCTTACTGGTGGCTCACTTTCCTTTGGGCTTTTTGTAGCCTTCGTAGCTCTCCAAAGTGAGTAATTGGTGTATTTAAGCGGGACCAGATCTTTAATATAGGTGTCAATACTTGCTTTCAGCTTCCTTTTGAAGTACATCTCTAAGGTGATTTTGTGACAATTTTAATTTCCTCTTTAGGGCAGGTGACCTATATTTCTGCCATTCTCGTCTTAGGCGTTGAAGTTATATAACGGGTAGCAACCTGCATCATTTTTTCTGCTGGTGTTGCGCACGCAGCCGCTGATGCTAGCAAGGAATTAAACTCGTGGAGCGCTCTCTCTAAGTCATCTTTGTTTTTAGGAGGATATTCCAGGCAAATATGTGTAGTCACGTATTTCTTGTACTTGAGCCAGTTCGTTTTGTTGGTGGTCAATTTTGGCGATTTATGTACAAGTTCAGGAGTTTTGTTGAAGTATATGATGACAAGTGAATGATCGGAGGACAAGTCGAAAATTGCTTCAGAGGAAAACAGTGCCTTGTTTGTTTTTGATCAGAGCGAAATCAATAAGATCAGGGATTTTACGCTGGTCCGCTGGCCAGTACGTGGGTTGGCCACTTTGATAGAATGACACACTTATGTATATGAGTATGTGCACAATAAAATTGAATGCAAAAGGGAATATCACAAAGCGGCACCACCATTGTTTATGCGGCAAAGAAGAAAGATAATCGAAACTTAAACGTCAAACGGCAAAACAGCGAAATAAAGCACACGGACGTGAGTACTCGAGTTCACCATGTATTCATAGCAGGAAATGCTAATAAATTAATTGAGAAAATATAAAATTTATTTTGTAAAATACCAAATCTCATTACTATCTCAGAAATATACTAGAACTATTTTTGAGTCTCTCAGTGTCATAGCCTATATTCGAAATTACCCTCAACAATTCCAAGACAAGTAAATATTTAAATTTTTTTAATTAAATAATAATAATTTTAATTAAATAGAATAATTTCGCTAATATATCTCTGGAAAGCCAAACGTTTACAGTTTTGCACATGTGTAGTTGTGCGCAAAACAGTACAGAGAATTCTGGAAAAACATCAGTTGATTTGTAAGTTTACAAAATGCAGTCGTAGCCAACTTCATCTAGGAAAAAAAAATATAAATATTTTTGGTTGCTTATTAGAAGTAGCTGAATATGACTAGCATGTTTACGACAGAAGCCCTACTCTAGTAATTTTGGAGTGAACATGGCTAAAAGGAACGTAATGAAAAGAAAGCTAGATAAAAAATAAAACTTGGTGAATTTTGACAATTCGCTATATACGTGGTGTGATCAAAAGATAACCGTTATTTTCATCTTTTCGTGAGTTACGTATGTTCGATGTTCGCATTTTTTTTTTATATTGGTACACATGTCTGTTATATATGCTGGCAGTAACAACCATTTTGGATTGTCAGTTTGTTTTTGACAGATAAAAAGGTTAGTCGTGTTTTGGTGTGCTCTTCGATTTTGTACTATTCGAAAAAATGGATCAAAGAAACTGTATTCAGTTTTGTGTAAAAAATGAAATTAAATGCGCAAGGACATTTGAAATATTGACTGTGGCCTTTGGCGAGTCTACTATGAGCAGAACACAAGTTCAATTATGGTATAACCGGTTTAAGGAAGGCCGAGAAGATGTCAATGACGATGCTCGTCCTGGTCGCCCGAGCACGTCAACAACCGATGAAAACATTGACGCAGTGAAGAAAATGATTTTGGATAATCGTCGAATCACTATCAGAGAGGTTGCTGATGATGTTGGCATATCGTTCGGCTCATGCCAAGCAATTTTTACGGATGTTTTAGGCATGCAACGTGGCAGCGAAGATTGTTCCACAATTGCTAAATTTTGAGCAAAAACAACGTCGCATGGACATCGCTCAGGAGCTGTTTTTGGCCAAAACAAAACCGTTATCATGCCTCAACCACCGTATTCACCGGACTTGGCCCCCGCTGACTTTTTCCTCTTTCCAAAACTGAAGACACCGATGAAAGGAAAGCGTTTTGCTACGATTGAGGAGATAAAAGAAAAATCGAAACAGGAGCTGTTGGCGATACCAAAAAAAGCGTTTCAGAAGTGTTTCGAGGATTGGAAAAAACGCTGGCATAAGTGTATTATATCTGAGGGGAATTACTTTAAAGGGGACAAGATTGTTGATGAATAAATAAATACCTTATTTTTTGATTATACAATAACGGTTCTTTTTTGATCACATCGTACATTATTAAAGAAGATTTTCGAGTGTAGTCGGTTCACAATAATATCAATTCGGTTTGCACTAGAATACCTTTCATCTAGGCCCTCATTAGGAAACGCATAGCGTTAAGGCCCAATTACAATAATGAGAGAGAATTTGAATATTAATCAAAATAGGCATGGACCAATTGTATTTAACCAATCCAGAAAATTAAGGCTTGAAAAGGGTGTTTATTTCAATCTGGCAATACTTTTTTCGGAGTTGGTCTTTTTGACAGCTGTCACTTGATTTATGCTCAGTTTGGTTTGCCATTTCACATAATTGCAGCCGAACGACCATCAAGTGCGTCGCACGTTCGGTGAATCGGCCCAAAACGAGATGTCCACCGATCCCGATTTTCACAAGAAAATTTTTGTTCAGCGATGAAGCTCACTTTTGGTTGAATGGGTACGTTAATAAGCAAAATTGTCGCATTTGGATAATCCACAAGCCATTGTTGAGACGCCATTACATCCTCAAAAAGTCACTGTTTGGTGTTCTATATGGGCAGAGGGAATCATTGGTCCATATTTCTTCAAAAATGAAGCCGGCCATACTGCTACAGTCAATGGGGAACGCTATAGAGCCATGATTAATTACTTTTTCGTGCCTGAAATGGAGGATGTTAATATGGACGACCTTTGGTTCTAACAAGACGGCGCTACATGCCATACAGCCAACAAGACAATCAATTTATTGAAGGAAACTTTTCGTGAGAGCATTATCTCAGGTCGTGGGCCTGTGGCGTTGCTTCAAAGATCGTGCGATTTAACACCGCTGGACTATATTTTGTGGGGTTATTTGAAGTCACTTGTCTACGCAGGTAAGCACGAGACGATTGACGCCTTGGAAGAGAATATTCGGCGCGTTATTGCTGACATACGGCCCCAATTGCTGCAAAAAGTGGTCGAAAATTAAGCCTCTCGGCTGGAATTTATTCGAGGCAGCCGCAGCGGCCACTTGCACGAAATCATTTTTAAAACATAATGGCAAACCCTTATCTTTATAATAAAGCTAAATTCTTGGCCATAACATTAAATTATATGCGTTTTGTTTCTGTTTGAAAACCACACGTCTAAAAAAAACACCCTATAATTGTGTTTTATCACTTTTGTAAATTTATTTATTTTTTCTGCTGAACAGCGCCAAAACAAATTATAAAGATTGCCAATTGTCAAAATAAAGTGAAGTTGGGCATAGATTACGAAAAGGTGGGTCAACTGCAGATAACACAGAGAAAATAAACTCTTTTTCGCTGCCAGCGTCCGTAGCGGACACACCACGATTTTGGTGGATTCATCACGATTCTGAGTGGATTCAACACGATTTTCAGTGGATTCATGTACAACGTCCATCTGCTTTATTTCGCTGCTTTGCCGTTTGACGTTTAAGTTTCTTTACTCTGTATACTCTGGTCCACTCAAGATGAATTTACTTACATGGTCACTGCAAGAACAAAGTTTTTTGAACCAATTTTCCCTCAGTAGCTGTCAAAATTGAAATTATAGAAAAATGCGATCAAAAGAAATACGCAAACATTTGCAAATATACTTATGATCTGAGTAAATAAGAAAGATATTTTTAATTGTCATTTTTGTGAAATTTGAAATTTCTTTTATTTTGAACAGCATCTCATCGCACATTGCTTATGTTTGACAATTCCGGAGGTACGAAATTCACCTTGCGGCACCATGTAAGTGAATTCACCTTGTACTAGAGAACTAACCAAGGTGAATTTACTTACATGGTGGCTGCAATGTGAATATCGTACCTCCGTAATTGTCAAACATATGCAATGTGCGATGAGATGCAGTTCAAAATGAACGAAATTGAGAGGAATGGAGAAATACATAAGAACTGCTTAAAGTGGTACACAATTTATATGAAATATATTTAATAGGTAAATAGACTCATAATATTTTCATAATGTTCAAACTTTACAAAAATAACAATTAAAAAACTCTTATCACTCAAATCAAAAGTTTATTTGCAATTGTTTGCGTATTTCTTTTGATGGCATTTTTCTATAATTTCAATTTTGACAGCTACTTAGGGAAAATTGGTTCAAAAAAATTTCTTCTTGCAGTCACCATGTAAGTTAATTCACCTTCTAGTAGAGCAGTAACCTTCTGCAAGGGCAGCGAAAGAGACATTCTTTTCTTTATCTTCTCATATATGCGGCCTGGTATAAACTCAACATTGCCGTATTTGCCAATTTCGCTGCTACTTGAATTCAGTTGTAAATCTTCACATTTTTCTTTGTCATTTAGTTTTGAATTGTGACTAAGTTCGTTCGGTCGAGTGGCGCGTGTGGAAGTACTTATAACAAAATTCGTCATTGCTTGGTTGTGCCGTCATGTCATTTGCCTAATTATATTACCTGCCGCGTATCTAAACTCCTTGGGTGCGTTGCTTTTTACTCGATTTAATAGTTCTACTTTTAATTAAATCATTTTTGGGATATATATTGAAATTGCTGAAAATATAAATAAATATGTTTAGTTTACTTTGTAACTAAATTCCGCTTGTGAGTTTACAATAACGTACCAATTTACAATAACGTACCAAGTATTGTATATTGTTTTGAATTTAATTATTTCTGGGCTTTTATGCCAAATTATTTAATTATGCTTTTTCCACTGACACATTTTTATATTTTTAGGGAGTTTGCGCACAGCTATTAAAGGAAAATGTTACAGCTCATCTCTTTTTGCGGGATTTAAAAAAAAATTCCAAAGGAGAGTTGTTTCGCGTCTACATATGTACATATGTGTGTAGTAGGGACCACTCTATTCAAAAATTATTTTGCTCATCTTCATTTAATATTTGACCTAAAAATAGTTAAAAGTATGTACATACATGTATGTATGTATGTATATAATTGTAATGGTTATCTGTTTGCACTCCTCATTTCTGACGTCATTATTATTTCATCTCCAATGACATTATTGATTCTGTTAACTAGAAAAAGTTATTGATTGAAATATTTTAAGAGTGAAAATTTGTCCAAATCTATAATCTATTATTAAAAAATACCGTAGGGTCCAATAATTTATATCACTAAATTATCCATGCATTTATATCAATAAACTACCCGTTTATTTATTATATCTCTACATACATACATGTATGTACGCATGTATATATATTGCAGGCTCGCATGCTGTTTGTGCGTGATTCATGCAAACTGAGCGCTGTGTATAGCTTTATGGAATGTACGTTTTCCTTACTTAGGTTTGCAGGCATTCATACAATGTTTTAGAGCAAATAATATTACACAATTGACGATGGAACAACTCCCATATTTAATTTCATGGTAGCATTGCAGCACTTCAAATATGGTTAAAAAAGGCGATATTGTTTGCGGAAACCACCCCAATTTGTGTTTTGATTTAATAGATACCCGATTCTAAATTTATTATTGATTTTTCATATGTATAAATTTATTTTGTACCATTTTTAACACATATATTTGTGGAACACAATGTCGCAGCACAACAAGAGCTTTTCTAGAGTGCAAATCTATGTTGTTGCTGGCTGGGCAAACCAAGAAATTTGAAATTTTGTTTGATTTTTTTTGCATTCTCTGGGCCTAACTATATTTAGTTGTCAACCAAGTTGTTAAAATATGTACATACAGTGAATCAAAAAACTTCAGGCACACGTGAAAAATTGCAATATAGGTACTATATTTGAACACCTAATATTTGGTTAGATCTTCATTGGCTTGAATAACTTCTTGTAAGTTGGATGTTTCCCCGGGTGTTATATTTGCCCATTCTGTGCGTATGACGTCCTTAAGCGAATTCTTTGTTATGTGATAATTCCGTATTTTTTTCCAATAAGTGCCAAATGTATTCAATCGGATTCATATCTGGCGACTGTGGAGGTGTTTTAAATAGTTTGCAATGGTATATTAGGAAACGATGTTAGCTTGTTGGAACATAAATGGTTTCCCATTCAATCCCAACTTCTCAACACTGGGAGCTAAAATTTTCCTCTAAAATGTTCTTATACGGTGCTTCTCCATTTTCTCATCAATAAATACGAGATTACCGACTCCAGATACCCCCACACCATAGGATTACCGCCGCCGTGTTTCACTGTTGTGATTACATTATTTTCTTGTAACTCTGTTTGGTTTTCGCCAAATTTTTTGTGCGCCACCTGAGCCAAATAGGTTAAACTTTGATTCGCCACTAAATATCACGCTATTGCAAAATTATCCCTTTTTTATTCACAGCCGAAATGAATGGTATACGTCCATGACAACCAGCTCTTTTTAAGGTGTTCAGTATTGATTGGGGATCAAAGTTTTCTCTAAATTTTTTATGTAATTCATGGCATAATTTGAAATCCGAAATCTTTGAAGTCTTAGCCACTGCAGCTACTACAATCCGTTCTTGGTGTGGTGTACATTTTTTTGGCCGTCCAAATTTGCTCAAATGCTCTAATTCTCCAGTATTTATGTAATACTTAATAATGTTCGTACCCTCGAATGCGGTCTCTGCACTATATTACTAATTTACCGAGAAGATTTTTGCTGTACATACAGATTTATTATAATTTTGCGTTTTCCGGAATTTCTGTATTACAGCTCATTTTACTCACTCTATCACGAAATCAAGATCCACACTAATTTAAAACCTTTGACAATGCACTACTAATTTGATTAATTAACTACTGCGCAATTATTATGAAGAGAAAATTCAAAGAATTTTAGCAAAACACGAAACAAAGTGTGCCTAAACTTTTTTGATGTCCTTTTCTGGGCTTTTTTATTTTTCCTTACATTTCGAAGTGTAGATGAAGTAACGGGATAGTTCTTTCTGTGTGTTTTTCTGGGAAATAAATAATGATATTAACTGCATCAATAAAGTCCGTCGAAATAGTCATTACTAGGTATTTTGATACACTTTGTCTTAAAAACGTTGCCTGTGCGTAAACTTTTTTGATTCACTGTACGAGTATGTATGTATGTACATAAATATACACTAATGGATATTAGTAAAATAAGTGGAGCTTCCATTATTATTATTATATCTTACACTTGACCACAGAGGGCGGCTGCTTCCATTTTTACTATTTAGCATTGTAAGAAATTTCGCCATTGCATTTAACTAAACTTTATTTTGAGTTAATTTTTAAATAGAATGACGCAAGGGTATCTGGCAGTTGTGTATATTTTGGCAGTCAATAGATGCCATAACTTCTTTAAGTTTCCAAAGCAATCTATAAAATAAAATTAATATGCTTGACACGTCAACTTTTTAGTTACTTTAAACAAATTCAAGTAGTCAAAAAACACTCAATTAATATATTCCCGAGACTATTTGCAAATAGTTTGTAAGGCATACGAAACGTGGTTGTGATATGATACAGTCCATATAATTTATAATTTATTTCAAATGATGTCATTTCTTAAGCTCTGCATATCTAATGAGTTCTCTGATTCATTTAACTATGTCAGAGCGGTAGCTCCTTCCTTTAATTGTGTGAGTAAGCCCAACCCAGCAGGAAGGGGATCATCCTCGTAGTACTCCCCGTAGTCTTCAACGGGAGTTTTTATTGCTCCCTTGAGAACTCAATTTGGCCCCCTTTTTAGATAGGCATGTCATTGGAGGGGAGGTCAGATCGAAAAGTTAAATAGCTGTTTTCTCTGAGAGAAAAATGTGTTTTTTCTTAGAGAACTCCTTTTAACATCATTTGGGAGCACAAAGGGGGGAGTATAGTAGAGATTCACAAAAGTTAACCCATTTGTTTTTGGGCCTGTCAACTAAATTATCAACTTTTTAAGGACAATAGTGTAATTTAAAAAGTATGTACATATGTATAAATATACATGAAATAAGAAAAAATCGGTGTATTTACAAACATATTATATATACGAGGTGTGATCAAAAAAAGAACCGTTATTGTGTGATCAAAAAATAAAGTATTTATTTATTCATCAACAACTATCTTGTCCCCTTTAAAGTAATTCCCCTCAGATATAATACACTTATGCCAGCGTTTTTTCCAATCCTCGAAACACTTCTGAAACGCTTTTTTTGGTATCGCCAACAGCTCCTGTTTCGATTTTTCTTTTATCTCCTCAATCGTAGCAAAAAGGTTTCCTTTCATCGGTGTCTTCAGTTTTGGAAAGAGGAAAAAGTCAGCGGGGGCCAAGTCCGGTGAATACGGTAGTTGAGGCATGACAACGGTTTTGTTTTTGGCCAAAAACAGCTCCTGAGCGATGTCCATGCGACGTTGTTTTTGCACAAAATTTTGCAATTTTGGAACAATCTTCGTTTCATGCCTAAAACATCCGTAAAAATTGCTTGGCATGAGCCGAACGATATGCCAACATCATCAGCAACCTTTCTGATAGTGATTCGACGATTATCCAAACTCATTTTCTTCACTTCGTCAATGTTTTCATCGGTTGTTGAAGTGCTCGGGCGACCAGGACGAGCATCGTCATTGACATCTTCTCGGCCTTCCTTAAACCGGTTATACCACAATTGAACTTGTGTTCTGCTCATAGTAGACTCGCCAAAGGCCACAGTCAACATTTGAAATGTCCTTGCGCATTTAATTTAATTTTTTACACAAAACTGAATACAGTTTCTTTGATCCATTTTTTCGAATAGTACAAAATCGAAGAGCACACCAAAACACGACTAACCTTTTTATCTGTCAAAAACAAACTGACAATCCAAAATGGTTGGTATTGCCAACATATATAACAGACATGTGTACCAACATAAAAAAAAATGCGAACATCGAACATACGTAACTCACGAAAAGATGAAAATAACGGTTATCTTTTGATCACACCTCGTATGTATGTTTTATTGATATTTCAACCTTTTTTCGTATGTATTTCATACAATGGCTTCTTAAATACAAGAAAAAGTTATAAAAAAGGAATTCGGATGGCACTTAATTAGTGTTTGTACCAGTGAATTAGTCTGTGACCTTTTTTTTGACTGAAACATGTGTTAAAATGCAATTTTACTATGTCCCATCATAGTTCGAGGAGCTGTGAAACATGTTTATTTGAGAACTTCTCATTGCACTCATTTCATTTGATCAGTGTACGTATTGCATCGTTCTATGAAATAAACTCTGGATTTTCAGCAACATTATCATCATCTGAATCTTCTGTGGTCATTTCATGTTCATCGAGCGAGCATATCGGAGTTCCATCCACTTATCTCTTCTATTGAAATCAGGTGCGAGTGCTGTAAATAGCTGTTAAGCCTCTTCGACTATGCGATTACAAATAGGGTCCGATGGAAACAGTACTTGTAAAGGCATATCGTCTTGGTCTTCATACTGAGATTCATCCTAGATTAGCAGTTTGAGCCAGGCTCTTTGCAAACCGGTTTGGTGGCACTCGTTTCAAGCCTGTTATAATAGCATGTTTGCTTTGCGAAGATCGAGCTTTTCAAATAATTCGTGAATCGAACAATTTTCTTGGGCCACAATAGCCGTGAATAACTGGTGACATAGATAGATAGATAGATATATTTACGGGTGTTATACACTGCGATCTGAAAGATCTATTGTGATGCCCCTATTTATTTGAAAGATGAGGACAGTCTCATCTATAAATCTTCTGTCAGGTTAATTTCCGACAGGAATTCATATAAGTTGAAACCAATAAAAGCGAAATGAGAAGAACGGTGTGTCTTCGATGAGTGTTTTATAGTAGCTGATATTGTTTTATTTTGTAAAATCTTTTTTGCTTTGCTTTGCTTACATATGTATTTGTAACAATAATTAAATGACTTCAATTCTCCCTCGTTTTTGTTACAAATAAAAAATTATTTAAATAGATTTAATTCAATTTACAATTAGATTATTTGAATAAAATACAATTCAAATTTTAGAAGTCTACAAACATCAAGGTAAAAAGTTAAGTTTCTTTTTTAATTACATTCAATTTAAAACGAAGGTTTTCAAATTTAACTTAAGGTATTGCTTTAGTAAATATATCCGCTAACTGATTTTCGCTTGAAATTCCTTTAACGTCAAAGGCTTTTTCTTCATATTTCTCTCTCACAAAATGGTATCTGACCTCTATATGCTTAGTCCTTTTGTGTAGCACCGGATTCTTGATTAATTTTACGGCACTGTCGTTGTCCACAAATAAGGTAGGTTTCTCAGATGCCAAGTGGACGTCAAGCTCAGCAAGTAATCGTTGTAGCCATACCAATTCTCTTGATGCTTGTGATGCCGCGATATATTCTGATTCTGCTGTTGAATGTGACACAGAAGATTGGCGTACAGAACACCAACTGACGATACCTGTCCCAATCATAAGACCAAAACCAGTAGTTGACCTCCTTGTTTTAATACAGCCAGCATAATCGGAATCACTAAGTGTAGAATTTTAAATTGTTAGGTTTGTTTGTAAAAAGTATACCATAATCGGATGTCCCCTTCAGGTATCTCAAAATCCGCTTAATTGCTGTAACGTGAGTTTTTGAGGGATGCTCCATAAATCGGCTTACATAGCCAACAGCAAAACTTATTTCCGGCCTAGTTCAGATATAACGCTGATTGATTTGCTTTGCAAATTATACACTCTATAGCCCTTTGTGTTTTCACTATAGCCCACAAAGAGACACTTTTCGGCTTTACGATCGAGTTTTTGCCTCTTTTGTTTTGGTATATGTGCATAAACCACTGTACCGAATTCTTTGAAGTAGTTAAACTTAAGCTGCTTTTTACACCACAGCTCACACGGTGATTTATGTATGTATAATTGAACTTGTACCTGTGCGATTTAGTACATAAACACTTGTGTTTAAACCTTCCGCCCACAGTTTCAGATCCAAATTGTTTGCATGTAGCATCGTACGCGTTGCCTCCATAATGGTTCGATTTTCACGTTCCATAGAACCATTTTGCTCAGGGGTGTAACTTACGGTCAGCTCATGTTTTATCCCCTTTTCCAGAAAATATGTTTGCAACTCTCTATTAACGAATTCAGTACCGTTGTCTGAACGTATAGCCATTAGTTTATGCTCCGTTTGATTTGAAACAAGTTCCACAAAATGCTTAATTTTTGTTGCCACCTCAGATTTCGCCTTAAGGAAATACACAAACCGCATATGCGAATAATCATCTTTTATAAGCAGGAAATAGCGTGAACCGCCAATTGAGTTGACCTGCATTGGACCGCATACATCTGCATGAAGTAACTCACCACATTTTGTTGTTGTTTGATTGTGGCCTTTGAATGGTAACCGGTGTTGCTTGCCTATTACGCACGCTTCGCACTGAAAAACAGCATCGTCCAGGAAATCCACGTCGTTTCTACGTAGAAAACGCTTTAAATGCTTTATGTTTTGATGTACAAGTCGTTTATGCCATTCTTGTAAAGTTTCTCCTCTCACCGCAGCTGCCGCAGAACTTTGTGGCCTTTTGACTTTAATTAGCATTTTATATAGAGATGTTTGTCGAACGCCCATTGCTACAATATGCTTATCATCACGAAACTCACACGTTGACGAATTTGATACCAGCATATAGCCCTTGTCCAAACAGCGACCTTGTGAATACAAATTCATTTGTAATGCTGGAACATACATAACATTCAATAGATGTTTATCGACCCATTTTGCTCCATCATAAATCGCAACATTTATTTTTCCAGCGCCAATTCCATGTAGAATTTCACCATTGCCGATTTTGACTGGATGCGAAACTGCAAATTCTTCATATTCGCTGAAAAAATCACGACGATTTGACATATGCTCAGTCGCACCTGAGTCCAAGAACCAAGAGTCTGAGTCGGTAACCCCCATCAACGCATCGCAACACAATGCTTCTGAATTTTCGTTGAACTTCTTTTTGTTAGGGCAGTCCTTTTTTAAATGACTGCTACTGCCACATTTATAGCACGTCCACACTTTTGCCTTGCCTTTATGCTTCGACTTGCTCGAATTTTTAGCAAGAAATGCACCTGCTTCACCTTGTGACATTGTAGTTATCCGCTTCTCTTCAATCATGAGACGATTACGCAATTCAGTCAGGTTTTTCCTTTCGTCACCAGTTGACTCCCATGCACTGTGGAAATGGCCATACTCTGGAGGTAAAGCTATTAAAATTTTTGTTATAACCATAGATTCTGGTATTTTCTCGCCCAGATCTGCCAGCTGCTGCACAATTTCTTCCAGTTTGGAAATAAAATTCGCCATGTCGTCTTCAGGCGCCTTCTCAAAACTAAAAAATTTCTGTTGAAGGAAGTGAATGCCTGTCTCAGACTTTTGTTCAAATACACTATGCAGCTTCAACCACATTTCATTTGCCGTAGTACAGCTAACCACATGAAGCGACACTTGTGTACCAACGCTGGTAAGGATCAAGCTTTGCGCCTTCACATCTTTCTTTTCCCACGCTTCAAATAGTTTATTAAAGGCACTTATCTCTTCCTGGCCGGCACCTATTTTCAATATGGGACATTTTTCACTCCCATCCACCACCTTGAACACTTCCAGGGATCTAAGCACAACTCTTGCCTGCAATTTCCACAGGGCCCAGTCCTTAGCCCCCTGCAACTTATTTATTTTAAATTCCTTGCTCATTTTGGTTTTTGTAAAAAAAAAACGACCGCGAGAAAAATCAGTTCTTTTTTTTTTTTTTTTTTAAACTTGTAACCTTTAAAACACCTTGATATGTACTACGTAACTTCACGTTGCACTTGCTTCTTGTAAAAAAATAAACGTTTTTTTTTTTTTTTCAATGCAAAACGTTTAATGCAAAACCTTTGAGTTACGATCGCGTCTCTTTCCTTCTCTTTCTAACACACTGGGCCCATAACCAGTTGAAACCAATAAAAGCGAAATGAGAAGAACGGTGTGTATTCGATGAGTGTTTTATAGTAACTGATATTGTTTTATTTTGTAATCTCTTTTTTGCTTTGCTCTGCTTACATATGTATTTGTAACAATAATTAAATGACTTCAATTCTCCCTCGTTTTTGTATATATTTTGGAGAAATCAAGTTGAGGGATCTTGCTCATATCTAAGATATATAAAATGCCTGTGCTTAAATGCTTATTTATTAACTCCTTAGCTCGTTTAGGATTAAAATCTGCCAGAAGAGCTTTGGACTGTCTTAATCCCGGAAAAGTTTCCAGGTTTGAGTTCTTTTTGCATCTGTACACTTCTTCAGCAGACCTCCACAGAAGGGTTCAGGGCCGGTGAAGTGAGAGGCTGCAGCCTTCCTAGCTAAGCTATCAGCCTTCTCATTTCCCTCTACTCCTATGTGGCCTGGGACCCACATTAGAGATAACTTGTTCATACTGCCTAGGAAGTTCAGTTTCCCAATACAGCCCCATACAAGTTTAAACCTCACCAGGGGTGAGCTCAAACTCTGGAGTGCTGCTTGACTATCGGATAGTATCAAGATGCTTTTCCCCCGATATTTCCTGTCAATGTTGATCTGGGCACATCTTTTAATAGCGTCAATCTCCGCTGGAAAAATGCTTGGAACAGTTGGTTCTAGGCCCAAATACTCCTGCCTCAGTACCGTCCATTGTCTTAGAACCGTCAGTATACCTTAAGAGGGAATTTTCTCTAATTTTATACATCTCAGTTAGACCTTTCCATTCTTTTTTGCAACTCATCATTGTACAGTATTTGTGTGCAAAGTTGAATTTTCTTGGCATAAAATCCTTGTGAGATTTTAGTATACCGTATTCTTGAGTAGAATTTTTACCCCATATATTTTGGGTGTAATTTGATTCTCTCGAAATAATTTCTTGTATTCTGGTAAGAGATTTCCTAGCAGAGTCTTGAATTACTAGATGTAAGGATGTTAAATCTAGTATAACTTCCATTGCTGCCGTTGGACAGGTGCGCATAGCTCCAGTGATAACAAGGCAGGCAAGGCGTTGTACTTTACTTAATGCAGATTTCGCTCTCTTAGGTCTGAGTCTATTTGACCAGGCTACAGAACCATAGGTGATAATTGGTCTCTCCATCATGGTATACTTCCAGCGAACGATTTTTGGGTTACATCCCCAAGATTTACCAGCAAGTTGTCTACATATCATTAAGGAAGCTGTAGCCCTCTTGGTTGCTGTCAGATGAGTCTTCCACAATAACTTTTTGTCGAAAATAACTCCGAGGTATTTGGTCTCAGAGCTAATATCGACCTGTGTACCATTTAGAAGAATAGGTTTCATATATGGGAGAGATCTTTTTCTAGTGAACGGTACAATGGTGGTCTTTGAGGTATTGATTTTCAATCCTGTTCCCCTGCACCATTCACTAGCTGCTAATAAGCCCCTCTGGATAATATCACAAAGAGTGGATTCAGATTTTCCTCTAGCTACTAAGAGTGGATTCAGATTTTCCTCTAGCTATTATCACATCGTCCGCATATCCTTGACATGATATGCCTAAATTTGTGAGTTTAACAGAATATCATCAACTACTATGCTCCACAAAATGGGTGAAAATACCCCACCCTGCGGACATCCTTTACTGACTTTGACTTTAACAGTTTTGCCACCTGCTTCAGTTTCAGTCAGTCTACTGTTGAGTGGTGGAAGTGGTATTATCTATTCCTCTATTGTTAAGAGCCCTAATTATATATTCATGAGGAGTGTTGCCAAAAGCCCCCTCAATATCAAGAAAGGCTCAAAGAGCTATTTCTTTTTTATCCAGTGCTGTCTGAATAAAATCAGTCAGATGGTATAGTGCGGTTTCAGTCGATTTTCACGCAATATATGCAAACTGACAAGGATGTAAAAGCTCCCTTTTCAATATGGTCTCAAGGAGATGTATATTAAATATTTTCTCCATTGCTTTTAGTACAGAGGATGTCAAACTGATAAGCCTGAAGGATTTGGGATGGGCCATATCCTTCTTGACTACCTTGCTTGCTTGATAAATACCACTATAGCTGTGCGCCATGCTTCCAGTATGTACCCAAAAGCAAGACTTGCCCTAGTTATATTTACCAGCCGCGGAATCAGTGTATCACCATTCCTTTGGAGAAGGATCGGGAAAATACCATCCGCACCAGGCGATTTATATGGCTGAAAAGAGCTAATGGCCCATCTCAACCTCTCAGTAATTATAATTTCTTTGGCCACCTTCCAGCCAATCTTGCTTGCTGTTCTAGGAAGAGCAGCCATCTGCAAAGATGGCGGTAACTGGATCGAGCTCCCAGGAAAGTGCACACGCAGCAAAAGGAGAGTGTGATCCTCTTCATTTGCCGTGAACGTCCCATCCTCAGATTTCACTGCCAGCTTTAAATCGACTTTATTTTTCGCAAGAGCTCTATGGAGTCGTGCTACTTCAAGAGTCGATTCTACACTTTCACAAAAGGATCTAAAGCTAGTGCTTTTGGCTTGTCTGATCTCTTTGTTATAACAAAGAGATCAGACGATCTATAGATCGTCAACTCTTTTTTATATTCTTCCCAGTCCCTAGTACGCTTAGCTAGATTGAGTAGCCTACGCACCTTAGTATGTCTAGTAGACAGACTAGAGTTCCACCAAGGAACATTCCTGCTGTTTTTCTTTGTTTTTAGAGGACAAGATAAAACATAGGATTCGGAAATAGTTTCATTCAGCTCATTGACCCGCTGCTCTAGCTCCACCGGATTTTTATATATTCCTTGGATGTTTGAGGATGAGAGTAGTGAATGCACTGAACTATCGAAGAATTCCCAGTTAGTATACCTAGGATTTCTAAAAACTACCGTTTTTGTGGCGATACCTCCTATATCGAACTCAATTATGCTGTGGTCCGACAGAGAGGGTTCGTCCGAAACTTTCCAATTATTAACAATATCTGGACTACAGAAAGTCAGATCAAGATCTTCCTCCCTAATTACATTTCTAAAAGTGGGTGTGTTCCCCTTATTCAATATACGAGGGCGGATTGATATTGAAGCTACCTAGCGCTAGATGGCAGCACAAACATAAAAACTTTTTTTTAGAAATTGCGATCTGTCAAACGTCAGCTGTTAAAATTTCATCCAAATTCATCGATTAGTTTATTTGTTGTCGTTTGAAGTAAGCAACTTTTGTGTTTCTTGAAAAATGGAAAAAGCGAATTTCGTGCAGTGATTAAACACTATTATTTGAAAGGGAAAACGGCGAAAGAGACAAAAGAAAAGCTCGATAAACGTTACGGTGAGTCTGCTCCGTCAGATTACATGGTAAAATATTGGATTGCTGAATTTAAACGCGGCCGAACAAGCACTGCAATAATACTATCAACAGGAAGGCCAAAAGAGGTGGTTACTGAAGAAAATATCAAGAAAATCCTCGATATCATTATGAATGATCGCCGAGTCAAGTTGCGTGAGATTGTTGAAATGGTAAACATATCATATGAACGTGTGTTCAACATTTTGCATGAACATTTGCATATGAAAGAGCTATCGGCAAGATGGGTGCCGCGTTTGCTCAGTGTCGAACAAAAACGAGTTCGACAGACCACTTCACAGCGGTGTTTGGACATGATAAATCGTAATCCTGTTGATTTTTGGCGTCGATTAATAACTGTTGATGGGTTCACCACTACACACCTGAAACCAAAAATCAATTGAAACAATGGGTGGAAGCTGGTGGAAGTGCTCCGAAGAAGGCGAAGGCAGTGAAATCGGCTGGCAAGGTTATGGCCACTGTATTTTGGGATGCACACGGAATATTGCTCATCGATTATCTTGAAAAAGGATCCACAATCACAAGAAAGTATTATCGTGCATTATTGGATCAATTGATTGAAGCAATCAAGGAAAAACGACCACATTCTTCAAGACAACGCACCGGTTTACACAGCATTAGATACGATGCTAAAATTACGTGAAATACACTTCGAATTGGTTAATCATCCACCTTATAGTCCAGATTTAGCTCCTAGTGACTTTTTCCTGTTTCCTAACTTGAAAAAATGGCTCACAGGAAAAAGATTCATCTCAAACGAAGAAGTGATTACCGAAACTAACGCGTATTTTGAGGGGTTCCCGAAATCGTATTATTCAGATGGTATAAAAAAGTTGGAATATCGTCTTACTAAGTGTGTCGAAGTAAAAGGAGACTATGTTGAGAAATAAATGGTTTTTGAAAAAAAAAATGTTTTTTTCCTACTTAGGGAGCTTCAATATCAATCCGCCCTCGTATATATAAACTAAGTGATAATAAAAATTCTAGAACTGACTCACCCCGTTTATTGGTGTCACTGCTACCCCAGATGGTATTGTCTGCGTTTGAGTCACAGCCCACTAATAGTGGAATCCTTTTGGATAGGCAATACCTCGCCAGCTTATAGACTTCTTCCGGGATGTCAGTCGTATCTCCCGGAAAGTAGGCCGATGCAACGACTATATCGCGAGAGACCCCATCATCTAAGTACTTCATCATGATGGGTGTGAGATCTCGCGACATGAATTCTGAAAGACAAAAGTAGTTAATATCAATTCTAATCAGGATACAGGTGCGGGGAATGTCAGCATTGGCATCCCATATGACCTTTGTAAACTTATTAGAAAGGCCCCTAATTTTACATTTGTAACACCATGGCAAACACCCTGCCGATGACAGCCGAGGCTGCTCTGGCATGATGGATGTTTGCTTGAGCTACTTTCAGTCTCATATCTTATGGAACTGGTTGTGACGGGATGGTGATATTCCCATCTTCGTCCTCCTCGTCCATAGAGACATCCTCCAGACTGTGTACCATTGAAGGACAGTATGCGGCCTCAGCCCCTATCACAACACTGGGGGCCCTGGAAGAGATTTCCGGGGCCGCAGTCTTCGGTTCAGCTGGGGGAAGCCTACTACTCGTAGTCTCCTTTACTTCCTCTGCCTTGGACGTTTCCTGAGTACGTTTGGAACAACCGACTTTGATTTTGCTAAATCGGTAGTTCAACGCATATCCCGAGCTCTTTATTATTTGCATGGACCCATCATCTATTTCCACGGACAACAACTGTCCGTTGCCCTCGTCCTTGCAACTCCATATTCTCCAGAAATTTGGCTGGAGAGAAACTTTAGTGACACAGCTACCTCTTGTCCACTACTACGAGGGAAGAAGAGGAAGACTGTGTGTGATTGTCGGATGTTGTCTCCCACTCTGGCGACCAAACTGACGCAGTCTCTCACTGAAAGCTGCGTCACGACCCCTTTCAGCCGTTCCACCGAGTCCGTCGCACAGCAGTCGATGCTCAGGAAGCCAGGCTTGAAGTGGATACCATCGAAGGAGAATTCTTTGGTCCACTCCAACCAGCCTCTCAAGCAACATCTGCTCAACAGTTGTCAGCTCCTTGCTAGTCAGGATGGTGTTCGGGTAGTCCGCAGCAACAACAGCCACCTTGGTGACGGACGCCACCTTAGCTACCTGCTGCCTTGGACCCTCCACGACTAGGAGGGCCTGACGGTGTTGCCGTCTTCCTCTTTTTGGCTGGGTCAAGATTAGGAGAAAAGGAGTTTCGTACCCTTTTCTTCAGGTTTTTGTTTACATTCGGTTGTGATGTTGTGCCAGCCTAATCCTTTACAACCCTGTGTTCCTTTGCCTTGGCAAGAGCATCATCTGGTTGCAAACCCTGACACAGGTAGGTGAGGTACCATCTGACTCCAGCTCCACTTAGCTCCTTTCTTCACGGGTTATTCAAACCCCCAGGTTGACCACGATCAGGCAGAGGGATTCCTCTCTTGGCCATCCTGGAGGTTTTCTCCGAGATGGTAGGTCGGGATGGATTACTCCCTTTGTCCCCCAGTTTTACTCCCAGTGTCAACAATCTCTCCTTAGTGGAGATGGGAGGTTGAGTTGGTCCCATTTTTGCCCTGGCAGCAGCAGAAGTGGATGGCACATCATCGGAAGAAAGTTTCCGAATTCCTGCACCACCCATCCCGTCTACTGTCATTGGGGGTCCCATAGGTCCAACCACTGTTTTGGTCACGGATGAAGTACTCCGTTCATTGACCGCAGCAGCATTTGATTTGGGCTTAGCGGGTGATTTTACCCAACTAAGCATTGGCTCATCAAGGATTCTTTGCTCCATCTGATTTGCCAATTGAATTGCGGTGATGTCCCGCGGAATTTTTTGATTTAATTTATATTTCTTCATGAAAATTCTTTCTTGCGGAGAATATAAAGACCACTCGGACAGAGATCCGCAATATCCAAACTTGGCTATTACCACCGAAGGGCGCCTTTTATTCGGGGGCTCCATTCACGACTAGACTATTTCACAGGGCCTCTAGCCTGGCAGATCATCAGCACGGGTCGAGTGACACCTTGATCCAGCCCTTACCTTCGAACCATAGTCAAGGTGTATTTCTCAATGCTGTACTATTAAGGAGTATCAAACACTGAGCGGTACATCCTGACCCTAGCTAGATCCAGCACCATCAGACAATTGGTGCCATTGTAGACCTATTACCAGCCGGTACCCTCGGGGAGGGTTCAGTCAAAGGATTTTCTACCGGCCCTCTATAAGTGCTATGCTGCTATTTAGTAATTGTTATTTAGGTTTAAAATAAAAATATTGTTTATTGTATTAATACAGATTGCAATAAAAAATTGATATTAAAAATACGACTTTGTGTTTGGAGTTGCCCATTAGGAGTTTTTTACATTAAATTTTAGTAAATTTTATATATTTTGGAGTATATGATTGTGATTATAAATGATATTGAATCTCTTTAACAATGAAATCACGGATAGTATCATGGCGGAGAATAATTAGTTATACTGGAGGTTTACCCAGCTCGAATAGCTACTGAAAGACGCCATATAAGTTACTTAACCTCTAGACGAGACCATTTTCGAATTAACCCCCTTAATAATGGAGTTCCCACTGTAGATCGTGGGCCCGACATTGGCAAACATTTAGACCGACTTCGAGATCCCCTTTGCCCTTACATGAGAATCCAAGTGAAACCATTGCGATATTGTTTCACACATATGGCCGGTGAAATGTAATGTCCACTATGATCACCAAGATTCACTATCTAATTTTGTGCCAAACTTCAATATAAACTTATTGTAGAACACGTGTTATCCATATACATACTATATTAAAAGTGGAGTTCACCACTCCATTTTCTGTTTATATTTATTCACATAAAATTTGCCCACAATGTCTTAAGTTATAATAATGCTGCAATCGTCCGTGTGACTCTCAAAATAACTCGCCCATTTTTTGGATTGGGGTTTATACTAGAACTATGAACCTTCTTGGAATTTCGTTGAGTAATCTTTATACGATAGATACTCAATAATGAGTATGGGTTAATTTTTAAACGTAGCAGTAGTAGTATGTATATTGATAGTGGTAAACTATATTTTGTATGCACACTAGTATATAACAAATATTACACTATTATCCATAAAAAATAATTCTTTCAAGATCTAGGGACTGAAATGACAAATTGTTATGAACTTTTTGTGCACATATAATTACTGTCGTGATTTACAATATTGAGGAATACTTTCCTGCAAAAGATAAAGATGATAATAAAATACCCAATAATGACAAATATGAATACGCTACTGAACGTGTATTAACCCCCCTATTCTTACTCAGTCACAAAACTCAACACAGGCACATGTGTCAACCGAGTATCAGTAGAGACTCAGATCTATTCACAGACAAAACTGAAAGCTCTCTGAGTGACATGAGATTTTTATTAAGACAACCTCGATAGCAGGTCACAGTGAAATACAAATAAAAAATTAATTTTTCTTTTTTTATTTAATAATTTATTTTAATCACAAATAATCAATAAAAAATTTATATATATTTATATATATATATACATATATATATATATATATATATATATATATATATATATATATATATATATATATATATATATATATATATATATATATATATATATATATATATATATATATATATATATATATATATACATATATATATATATATATATATATATATATATATATATATATATACATATATATATATATATACATATATATATACATATATATATATATATATATATATATATATATATATATATATATATATATATATATCAAAATGACTGTTCACGCAACTCATACAGTGTGAGTAAAACGCGTCGCGAGCAGACGTGTTCTCCGCGGCTCTAAGCTTTAACCACGAAAAAGAACCAAAAAAACGAAAACAAAAAATTAAAAACATCATCAGAAAGAAAAAAATCAAAAACTCTCTACCCGGCTAACAAAAAAGTACTGATAAATATAACTACATACAACAAGGAACAAAATAAAAAAAAATCGCGAAAATCTGACCTGTAAACATTACATGTTGCGGTCGCCACCCGCGCGTTCAGCTAGTGCAGCAACGGCAACGAAGACAACCGATGCGCAAACACAACAAAACAATAACAACAGCGTGAAAATAAATAAAAACAGTTGCGATCTCTCGCCAAGTGAAATTAATACACTTATAGCGCAATCCGACAGCAGCGGTAGGCAGCGCAGCTTTTCAGTGTCTGACTGCTCCCATAAACAGCTCTCCCTCTCTGGCTCTGCTAACGCTGGCTCTCAGCTTGAGCACATTACAGTAAGTAACGACTGCTGCAAAAACGTAAGTACGCTTATTGTTGGCTCTGGGTCGGTAAACACTTTGCCGTGGAGTATGCAAAGCAACTCTCTCTCACCATTAGAACCTCTCAACATGCATGCTACAGCCAACCAAGGAAAAGGTTCGGTAATACAGACTGGTATGGACCGCTATATTGTGGTTAAGCGCAAGTTGAGTCCTCAAAAATTGTCTCAAAAATCGGCAAAGCAGATTAAATCTAATGATTCTGCTTCTGAAAAGAATCCACTCGCTTCTAACAGGTTTGCACCTCTTGCAAATGCCGAAGACAATTCTACCCAGAAAGTGCTAAAAGAGGTAAAGCCCCCACCAATTTATTTAAGGGAGCGCAACTCTAACGCTCTCGTAAAAACTCAAACTACTCTCATTGGTGCTAAAAACTTTCATGTTGTCCCAATACTAAAAGGCAAAATACATGAAACCAAAATTCAATTATATATCGAATCAAGCTATCGCAAAGTCGTCAATCTCTTTGACACAGAGAAAAAAAACTATTACACCTACCAACTTAAAAGTAGCAAAGGCATTGTTGTTGTCCTTAGAGGAATCGAAGCTGACGTAGATCCCAACGAAATAAGAGAAGCCCTATCCCAAGAGGGTTTTACCGCAAACTCTGTGTTTAGCATACGCAATAAAGATAAGATTCCACTGCTGCACTTTCGCGTTGAGCTACAGCCAGTCGACTCGAACCTCAGAAGAGGCGAATCACACCCGATCTACAACCTTCGCTATCTTCTACATAGAAAAATCTCTGTAGAAGAACCCCACAAGCGAATTGGACCAGTTCAATGCCTGAACTGCTAAGAATTTGGGCACACTAGAAAATACTGTACACTTCCCAGTGTATGTGTCGTTTGTGGTGATCTCCACATGTCACAAAACTGCACAAAGCCCAAAGACGACTCCAGTGTCAAAAAATGCAGCAACTGTGGTGAAAATCACACTGCAAAGTACAGAGGCTGCACTGTATACGCTCATATAAAAAATAAATTTGCACCTCAGCCAAAACAAGTGAAAACTGTTCCTCCCGTAACAGTTTTGCGTGAAATCTCTGCCCGTGAAGCACAGCCTTTAAGTATCTCTTACGCAAATATTCTCAAAGGTACCCCATCAGTAAACCCTAAAACTGATGAGAGTACTCTTGAAAAGACTTTACAAGAGCTCATCGCAAATATGACGGAATTTATGTGCTCAATGCAAAGTATGATGCAAGGCATGATACGTAATCAGAACATGCTTTTGCAATCCCTATTAACAAAACCATGAACGCACTGAAAATCTGTCATTGGAATGCAAATGGCATAAGTCAGCACAAAAATGAGCTCAAACTATTTCTCAACGATAACTCAATAGATTTGATGCTAATTTCTGAAACTCACCTTACTCAGAAAAACTGTTTCCAGATAGCGGGATACAAAGTTTATGACACCAAACACCCCGGTGGCAAAGCACGTGGTGGTACAGCTATTCTGATCAAGAATAGAATAAAGCATTTCCCAATGCAAGGATACTGTACCGATTATCTACAAGCGACGACTATTCAGCTCGAAGAATACGTCAAAGGCTTGACAGTATCATCCATCTATTGCCCACCCAGGTTTAATATAGATGAGCAGCAGTACAAACAATTCTTTAGTACTCTCGATGCTAAGTTCATTGCTGCTGGAGACTTTAATGCAAAGCATACTCATTGGGGCTCACGTTTAGTAACTCCCAAAGGCAGAAAACTCTTCTCTGCGATAAATGCTCTTGGTCTTAATGTCTTGTCCAATGGTAAGCCTACATACTGGCCATCCGACAAACAGAAGATTCCAGATCTTATTGACTTCGCCATCACTAGAGGTATAAATAATGTACACTCTCTTGTGCATTCCTCTCTGGAGCTGTCCTCTGATCACACTCCCACAATAATAATTATCTTTTCTGAAAACTCCTATCAGAAAAACGTGAGTGGTAGTTTCGACTACAAGAATACAGACTGGCTTAAATATAAGATGTTCATAAGTTCACATCTTGAAATAAAGACCTCCCTAAAGTCTGAGCAGGAAATAAAATCCGCTATTTTCAATTTCACTCAATTGCTATCCCAAACAGTAAAAATTGCTGCACCACGTTCTAAAGCTCAAACCCGACAAGAGTGTACTCCCCAAGACATTCTGAAGCTCCTCTCCGAAAAAAGATCTCTTAGGAGAGAATGGCAATTGCAGAGATCACCTTCTCTGAAGAAGAAACTGAATGAATGTACTAAAAAACTGCATCACCTTCTAAAAGAAAAGGAAACCTCCGAGTTTCACGAGTTTGTAGAGACCCTCTGTCCTACAGAAGCCTCAAGCTATTCTCTATGGCGAACGGCCAAAAACTCGAAAAAACCCATTCAAATGGAGTCACCAATACGCCTTCCCAACGGCAACTGGGCAAGAAGTGATGCAGAAAAGGGAATAGCATTCGCAAATCATTTGGAGCAAGTTTTCACCCCTAATCTTGCTAGTTCCGTCCGTTCTCTAACGGCGGTTGAGCTATCCCTAGCGTCAATGGTATCTCGATTGCCAAAAAGGAGCTGACAAACGCTATCAAAGAACTCAATGCCAAAAAATCTCCAGGGCGTGATCTGATTACGGGCCAAATGATAAAAGAGCTCCCAGCAATAGCCACAATGCATCTCTTGCATATATTAAATGCTATAATACGCATTGGATTCTTTCCTTACTCATGGAAAATTTCTCAAATTATCATGATTCCCAAAGCTGGAAAGGACCCAACAAGCGTCTCTTCCTACAGACCAATTAGTCTGCTATCAATTTTTTCAAAACTCTTTGAAAGTTTGTTAATAAAGCGTATTAAAGACGTTGTCAAACAGTGTAATGTTATACCAAACCACCAGTTTGGGTTTAGAGAAAAACACAGTACTATCGAACAAGTTCATCGCATTGTAAACACTATACAAGAAACGTTCGAAAAGAAGCAATACTGTTCCGCAGTTTTTCTCGACATCACTCAGGCATTTGATAAGGTCTGGCACGAAGGAATCTTGCACAAACTAAAATGTATGTTACCTCTTAACATCAACACATTGCTCGAAAGCTATCTCTCAGGTAGACGCTTTGTGGTGAAACAAAAAAGCTTCATCTCAGATGAATACCCTATACAAGCTGGAGTACCGCAAGGAAGCGTATTAGGTCCCCTGCTCTATACGTTGTTCACTGCAGATATGCCAACAAACGGCAAGACTATCACCTATACTTTTGCCGATGACACAGCCATATTGTGTACTCACACAAATCCGAAAGAGGCGTCAAAACTTCTCCAAGTACACGTCAACATGCTTCAGGAATGGCTTGACCACTGGAGAATCAAAGTCAATGAGTCGAAATGCGTTCATGTCACATTCACTCTATGCAGGAGTACTTGCCCCCCTGTGCAAATTAACACCAAGCCGATCCCTCAGGCGACAGAAACTAAATATCTAGGAATGCATTTAGATCGTAGACTGACTTGGGCAAAGCATATAAGTGCAAAAATTACTCAAATTAAACTCAAAATAAATGAGCTAAACTGGCTTTTGAACAGGCAGTCCAAGCTCAAACTGGACTTTAAAGTTCTACTCTATAAAGTAATTATCAAGCCCATATGGACCTACGGTATCCAACTCTGGGGTACTGCTTCACCCTCAAATGTCGAAAAGCTGCAAAAAGCCCAATCGAAAATTCTTCGAATGATTACCAATGCTCCTTGGTACATCAAAAACGTTAACATCCACAGAGATTTACATATCCCGTATGTAACTAAAGAAGTTTCCCGACTTGCTGAATCTTACTTAGCAAAGCTAGACAAGCATCCCAATGCATTAGCGAGGCGCTTACTACAGCATCAAGGACACACCCGCCTGAAAAGGATGGACGTGCTGCGCTTAGCAACAAATTAGATTTTAAGCTTATTCATTACGCTATTATTTAAGTATTGCGCTACTTCTTTTCATATACCATAACTCCTCAAAGCACTGGCACTGGGAGGTTGGTAATGATTAATATGAATTTAAAAGTGAAATGTTAAATATACTATGAAGATTTATTGTTAGTTCTAAGATATTTTTTAGGAGATTCAATAAAATATATATATATAAAAAAAAAAAAAAAAACGCAACTCCAATAAACGATAACCACAACCACATCTGAAGGAGCAACACAACTTCTAATTCCCCATTACAAATCCAATAAACCAGTCGTAGAACATCGCAATATAATCAAATATGACCAGGAATCCACCATTGAAAATAGTAACGTATACTTTAAAGAAAGCAACCAAATGCACCAAAGGAATTCCCCATCAGACCTCACTTCACAACCATGCCTACTGTCTCAACAAAAAATAAAAACTGTTCCTAGGAACACTTCACATCGATTATTACGACAATTAAAATCCATGTCAAAAACTACAACAAAGTAGCAGAAAACAGGATTCCGGCACCCAATGACATGCAAGAACAAAATATGTCTCCCATATGACTCAACATAGACAATTTAATCTCAAAATCATCCAATGGAATTTAAATGCATACAAGAACAACTACAATGAACTACTAATTCTGATCAAACAATATAATCGAAAAATCATTTCACCACGGGAAACTCATCTCCAATCCACTACCTTTTTCCCAATTCCAATAAATTATTTCCTTTACTCATACAACTCCTCACCCTCATATGGAGGAGTAGCCTTGCTTATACACAGCACACATTTTCTTTACACCAATTTCTCCTATTTTAACTTAAACGCCTATGTATGACACAATCTATGTCCTCAATGCAAGTAATGATGCAATAAATAATCAAAAACCATTCTTGCAAACAAATGAATACGCTAAAAATTTGTCATTGGAACGCGAACGGTATTAGCCAACACCAACTAGAATTCCAAAATTTCCTCTTTAATAACAATAAACTCATCTTACTCTGAAACACAATTTTAAAATAAAAGATTATAAGTTCTATAAAACGTGGCAAAGCTCGTAAAGGGACAAGCATTCTCATTAAAGATCCAATCAAGCACCACTCACTTGACAATTACGACAAGGAATATCTCCAAGCTGCGTCCATTTACCTGCAATGTTGGGATGTCAACATAACGTTGACAGCTGTATACTGGTCGCCTAGATACATTGTCACAACGACTCCGTTTGAACATTTTTTCAACTCAGGAGAAAAATGTATAGCAGCTGTGGATTATAAAGCTAAGCACACTCACTGGGGCTCGGGCCTTATAAATCCTAAGGGTAAACATTTATATTCTGCCCTGACGAATCGGCGGAATAAAAGTGATTATGTATCTTCTGGTCAACCCACATACTAGCCCTCGGACCAACGGAAGATCCTGGACTTATTAGATTTTGCAATAACGAAAGGACTCAACCAATCACTAATGTCTCCAGAATCATCCTGTGAACTGACTTCAGACCACTCTCCAGTTATAATACACTTAAGGAAATATGCAGTAGTCATAAACCAACATTTTCGCTTAACAACAAACAAAACCACCTGGCTAAAATCCCGAGAATGTTTTAGCAGCCACCTTCCTGATAAACGTAGTCTTAAAATTGGTAGGATGAATTATATTCCGCAGTGCAAACATTCAATTGTATGCATGTATCTGCAGCAATCTACGTTACATCACGAAACAGGCAAATCTCACGCAAATCAATGTGCTCAACCGCAATCGAAATTGAAAGACTGATATATGCAAAGAGACGGCTCAGACGATTGTGGCAAGAGCACAGGTCACCAGGGCTAACGTAAAGACTCACTACAGCCAAAAAGAAACTACGAAACGCACGCCCGACGAAACTGAAATAGGTACACAGGCCTACATATCACACCTAACCCTACGTCTCCACGGGCAATTTTTGATGGCATAACATCTGTCAAATTTGATTACAATGGTTGGCAATATTTTAATGGTGGGCATTGCGAGTTATGCCATCGTCATTTTGAAAATGCCGTCAAGCAATCTAGTTCGCTGTGCCCACGCTTGAAAAAATTTTTATTTATACGATGAAGAGGAAAAAAGAAGGAAACCGAAATTCTGGGTGAATCCTTTATTACAAAGAATGCAAATGGACAGTCTCCATTCATTTTAGCGTTTTTATAAATTTAATAGATGCGGTAAAACGAAAATGTCCGACGATGCTTCCACTGTGAGCGTCACGAAAAAATGAAAAAGGCTGTCAAACAAACAAAATGACAACTGATTGCAACACAGCACGTTGGCAATTAATGGCATAACATATTTCATAACATAAATTGCCAACTTAAAGCAATTTGGAGTCTCCATTGGCAATTTGCTTGAAATTGCCAATGGCATACCATCAAAAATTGCCCGTGGAGACGTAGGGTAAATACCCTAGAATACACAAACTAATCCTTATGGAAGGCAGTCAAAAATATACTCACTCACCTATAAGATTTTTTGACGGACGATGGGCGAGAAGCAAGGAAGAGAAGTGGCAAGTCAAACTCTCCTAGTAATAGCTTTAAAATACCAAAAATAGAGCAAACAAATCTCACAGATGGACCTACTGTTGAAACCGAAAGAAGTGTGGCATTTTATCTTATATCATTAAGCAAAAAGAAAGCGGCAGGCTGCAACCTGATAACCACAAGGACAATAACGGAGCTACCTCCTCTTTACCTGCAGTAAAGCATTTAACTATACTATTTAATTCAATTTTATGACAAGGCTACTTTCCACAAATCTGGAAACTATCCCACATAACTATGATACCGAAACGAGACAAAACTCCAACACAAGTCTCGTCATACAGACCAATAAACGTGCTATCCGTCGTATCTGAACTATTCGAGAAGATATTGCAGGCAAAATTAACTCAATACAGCGGTTTCCCGGTATAACGAATACTCAGTATAACGATTTCGCGATATAACGTACGGGCAAATTTTTTACATTGAGTATCTTATATAACGAATGAAAAAAAAATTTAGTACTCAGTATAACGAATAAAAAAAAGTTTTTAACAAATAAGCCGAGAAAATAAACTAAAAATGAGAGAATTGGCACTGTCTTTGCAAAACCAGAAAAACAAAAAGAGAAAACAGAAATAAATCTGAGAATTTTGGTTTAATAGGCTCAAAAATGACTGTTATTAGTCTTACGAGAACTTCAAGAGGAGGCCATACAAAAATCACTAAAAGTTTCTCAGAAACAAACTTCGATTCAAAATTATTTTCAATAATTTTAAATTTTTTTAATTAGTTTTTTCGGTATAACGAATGGGCCTGACATTATATCATTCGTTATACCGGGAAACCGCTGTATCTGGTACAGCACACAATAATACCTCGACACCAGTTAGGACTTCCGAAAAAAACATGGCACTATTGAACAAGATCATCGACTAGTGTCACAAATCAGAAAGGCGTTCGAGGAGAAACAATACTGTTCTGCAGTGTTCCTCGATGTCGCACAAGCCTTTGACAAAGTGTGGCACGAGGGCCTTATTTATAAAATAAAAAGTCTTCTGCCTTCAAATATTCAGTGTCTTGGAATCATACTTAAAGGGTACACGTTTTCAAGTCAAATGCGAAGATTACCTTTCACCAGAAATGGACATAAGGGCTGGAGTACCACAAGGAAGTGTTCTTGGCCCGAAACTGTACACAATTTACACGTCAGATCTACCAACAAACAAATACCTACTCACGTCGACTTATGCCGATGACACTGCGATTTTATCTTGATACAAGCACCCTCACACTATCACGCATCGCGTGATCTCACCGACCATCTACATGTAGTTGAAAGATAGTTTTTGAACTGGCGTATTGCAGTAAATGGACAAAAAAGTACCATATGACATTTACACTCAACAACAAAACAGACAGACCTTGGAGTGATGTGCCTTCGCCGAGTGATCCTACATAAAAGAGACCTCACTGCCCACGCCACTCTGCTTATAAAGCGAAAGCTGCCACCGGAATCAGTACATCGTGTTGTTGTGGGTACACCGTTGTGTGGTCCAATCTCCGTTGGCCCGCTTTGTCTGTGCTTGTTGTTGTGGTCCAGTTGTTCTTCGACCACCTTCAAATGCTCCTGGTCAACCACTTTGCTGTAGCTCTTCCAATTGTCCAGAAGTGTTGTTACCTGCAGTCAGCGCGGCTAGAAACAATTACTGGCATCTTTAGTGTTGTTGTTGTTGTCGCCTTGCAAGTGTTGTTGTGGCACTAGCAAATATTTAAATTTACTCTAGCGTTAGAACATTGATTTTGTATTGTCTTCTTTGTGTCATGTACTTACGGCCGGTTGACCTGTACATCTCTCTGCTGTGGCTGCTCTGTGTGTTGTCTTCTGTGGCTGTATTGTTGTTGTTGTTCTTGCTGCTCTTATTGTCTGTCCGTAATTTTGTTGTTAGTGTAGTTGGTCGGCTTCCTTTTATCCAGTATTTGCCGAGCATTGTCTGTCGTGTCATCACCTCTGGTGTGTATGAAGTTGTGTTGTAGATCTGTAGCGACGACGTTGTTTGCAAGTGTTGTTGTAATTAACATGAGGGCGTTTACCTTTCTTGTTAATTGTTAAACTGTGGTATGTTGGGGATGATCGTGCACTTATATAGTTGTTGGTGGATCCCTGTGCACAAGTGCATGTAGCCATTTGCTTATTCGTTGTTAATGTGGGAGCGTAAATATGTAATAATTTACGTTCTCACAGGATGTTTCCTTTTTTAGGAAATTGTTTATTGCTTTGGTGTTGTCCTGGTTAGAAAATGATAGGATGTAAGTGAGGTTTGTGTTTTTTCAAAAAGGTGTTGTAAGTAGGGTGTGTCCGAGGCGGAGTTTAATTAATTTAGAGAAAGTATAACGTGGGAAAAAGTTGTCGAATTTATATTAGCCGATGTCGTATAGATTGTTTCTTGAGGGGTTGATAGTTTTGTAGTGCTGGTTGGTCTGATCCCAAATGGATATACATATGTTTTGCCTCGAAGTGATTCTTAATTTTAATAAATTTGTTTATACCGGAGGAGTTCTAGTTGGGATGGAAAATTAAGGGGATGCTTTTTTTGCTGCTTTGTCAGCAGTTTCATTATCACTGATACCAGCAGGTAACCAGATAATCCTGATTCGAGGGAAGTTTTTTCTGGAACATCTGTCTAATTTGTTTTGTATGTGGATGGGTTTATAGGGATGGTGTTATTGCTGTGTATAGAGAAGATGATAGTTTGGGGTGTCGTTTTGATTTCAAGATTTTTTGATTTTGATGGCCTTGTATAGTGGGGAATCGTTAGCGAGGATAATACATTTGTTTAATATGGCGAGTGAAAGTTGATAGCAGATTTCTAGAGGATGAATTTTTTGATCGAAGAGTATGTTGATGATGGGGGTCGATTTAAAGGGACTTAGAGCATGGTAGATTGTTTTGATTTTGTATCACTGAGACGGAGGAGCGCCACCATAGGTGAAGAGGACGTAATCAGTTTTAGAAATGAGTACAGAGTTAAGGACAGTTATTAAAGTGGGATGATTGCTGTTGTATTTTTTACTATTGAGATAGAACTAGGGTTTCTTCTATTAAATGTGATGCCGAGAATTTTAAATTGGGGTTCAGTTTGAGATTAATTGTAATTTACAAGATTGTTTTCAGCAAAAATGAATGTGTTTAGATCTTGAGATGGAAAGTTTTGCACCTGAGTATTAAACCAAGTTAGGATATCGTTAAGTAGAGGGGAAATGTCTAGTGTAAAAGATTTATTGTAGTTTTGTTATAATCTGATAGTCGTCTACATAGGCACATAAGTATTGTTTATGAATGACTATTCTTTTAGTTAATTTATTGAAAGCTATTAAAAAACGTATAACTGACAAGAAAGTGTGAATACAAATTTTGTCGAAAGGCTTTAGCGAAGTCGAGTGAGACAGCTGAGGAATGGTAATTTTGTAGAGAGAGAAGACGATGTCAGGCAATCTAGCATAACAAAACCAAATTCCAGATGTCATTGACTTCTGCGTGATGAAAGGTGTTCTCAGAAGCTGTGTTGAGATATGTCCGTCGCTGGATCTGCCATCAGATCACTCCCCTATTATTGCAGCACTGCACTGGAACATAGAATGCACAATAAAACCACCCACACTATATACGAAAGAAACAAACTGGTTGCACTTCAAGGAAATTGTAGATGACATTCTGCCACTCAATATTTGTTGAAAGTGCTGCAGATATTGAGATTGCCGTTGAAAATTTTAACAAACTGTCCAATACGCTGCAAGGAACTTTCTCCGGAGCCTAAAGATCAACTGAACAAGCATCCTTCCCATCCCGTTATTAGGGAGATTGTTGATAAAAAACGCAAACAAAATTATTTTAACCTTAAGCGATACTTGGCGCAGAAGCAGAATGAGAAATACAGCACTACTTATCCACTTTGTCAGCAAAGGAGACCACAGATTACTCACTTTGGAAGCTCCTGGGCAAAAACTGATAAAGAGAAAGCAACTACATTTGCCAAACACCTTACTGGGGTCTTTAAGCCGTTTCCACCAATTTCACAGCAACAGGAAAATGAGGTATTTAATCTTCTTAATAGTCCAGGACAACTAGAGTTACCTAACACGCCCTTTACAAAAAAGGAAGTACATAACGCTGGGCACAGGACACTGAATGTGAAAAAGGCACCGGGCTACGACCCGACAACAGGTAAAATCTTAAAGGAACTACCAAATAAAAGAATAAAATACCTTACCTATCTCTTCAATGCAATAATTAGATGTGGATATTTTCCGCGTCAATGGAAAGTGCCCGAAATTATTGTCATCCCTAAACCCGGGAAGCCCTTGGAGGAAGTCACTTCTTATAGACCAATTAGCCTTTTGCCAATTGTTTCTAAAATGTTTGAAAAGTTCCTGTTAAACAAACTTAAACCAATTCTGCTCAAAAAAGAGATAATACCCAATCATCAATTTGGATGTAGGGAACACAACACCACAACAGAACAAGTTCACCGAGTGTACAGCATAATAAGAAACGCTCTTGAGGAAAACCGTTATTGTACAACTGCTCTCCTAGATATAACACAGGCGTTCGAGAAAATATGGCACCCTGGCTTACTCTTTAAACTGAAAAAGTTACTATCTCAGAAGTTTTTTGATATCTTAAGATCATATCTTGAAGAGCGGCATTTCAAAGTGAAGGCCAATGAAGAAGTCACTGAACTGTTCTCCATAATGGCGGGTGTACCGCAAGGTAGTGTTCTAAGTCCTATGCTCTATACAATCTACACGGTTGACCTTCCACTGACGGAGAATACCAAAATCGCAACCTACGCGGATGATACTGTCATAATGGCTACAAGCAGCAACAATATAATCGCTACAAATTATCTCCCAGAAAGCTTACATAAGCTCCAAATCTGGTTAAATAAGTAGTGAATTAAGGTGAAACTAAGTCTGTAACCTTCAGCCTTGTAACAACCTGATAGATTTCCAATTAACAACACAATTTATTGAATCTTTTACATTAGGCTTTTATTTAATATTTCTTTAATACTTTAATTATTGTGCTACCGTTCGGTGCATCTCACAACATCACACACTACTTTCTTATTCCCGCTGTTCTTGATCAGACATCTGTCAGTCGAGATACGGGTTGCCGTGTATCGCTAGATACGGGTTGCCACATCCCTCCTATGTTTTTAAGATGGATCTTTAGGTTCTCTCCACTGCACAAAGTTTTATCTCCGGATATATCCCTTGGCTGTCGACCCCCTGGTCCTGGAATCTGGGGAACCGGCTCGATGCTCGTTGATGTCGGCTGTAGTACCACAGAATCTGAATCAGTTTCCGTAGCCGAAGAAACTGCAACTGATGGAAGGGGCATTGTAGCCGCTGGGACTTTCTTCAAGTGACTAACATTTCGACGGAAAGTCTTACCTCCACCTGTCACTTCTACAATGTTACCAGTTCGTCCTGTTACTACATATTCGGTTGTATCAAAGTTTGTTGTCAATTTATGGGGAAATATAATATTCTTCAAAAGCACTTTGTCGCCTACGACTACATCCAACTCCTTTGCCCCTCTCTTCTTATCAGCTAGGTTGTTACCCTTCTGCTTGTTCACACAATCGCGATCTTTTGCAGCAGAGTCAGTGAACTCTCCTGTCAAATCCTCTATTCCAGGTAATTTGTCCCTAATGACTCGATTGAACATAAGCTTGGTGGGGGCAACACCTGTGGTGCTGTGTGGTGTAACATTGTACATGTGAACGAATTTTTGAATTTCCTCTAGAAAGTTTCTCTTGTTTGTAGATGCTATTTTCAAACGCTTCCCCAGGGACTTATTCATATTTTCAACTTCACCGTTTGCTTGAGGCCAATATGGTGGTGTCAATATTTTTTCTATGCCATTTATTTGACAATATTGGTTAAACTCAGCACTTACGTATTGTCGACCGTTGTCGGTTCTCAGGTACTTAGGTGGACCCAATCGACAAAATATCTCTTTCATCGATTCAATAATTGTTTGTGACGAAATCGACCGAAGAAGCTTAAATTCCATATACCTTGAATAATAATCGATAAAAACGAGCACATACTGGCCATTTGGTAATGGGCCCAAAAGATCAGTAGCCAATGTGATCCAGGGGCCAGTTGGGAATGGGTGTCTATCCATGATGGCTGTGATACCAAGAGACAATCCCTGCAAGCTTTAACAAATTTCTCTGCTTCGCGATCAATGAGAGGCCACCACACTTTCGACCTCAATCTTCGTTTCATGGCGGACTCTCCAGGATGACCCTCATGAGCCAGTTCGAGGACCTTTAGCCGCAGAGATTTCGGAATCACCAGTCGTGTTCCGCGCAAGAGTATACTGCCAACTGTCGACAACTCGAAACGGAAGGGATAAAAATTGTTGGATAAGGCTGAATTCTATTGTCAAGACAAGCCATTGCATCTACTATTTCCTCATCTTGAACACTATTTTCTGCAATTTCTGATATGGAAAGTGAGGTGGGCACACAGCTTGAGATGACGTGACAAATACTTTGTTCACCGTTCCAATCGAAACAGTTGGTGTTCGTTGCCTGGCAAAGTCTGGAAAGAGAGTCTGCAATATTCTCTTTACCTGCTCTATAGATCACTTTAAATTTGAACGCTGAAGTCGTAATAGCCATCTTTCTATTCGGGCTGGCGGTTTTGATGTAGGCTTGAAAATTGCCTCCAACGGCTTATGGTCGGTCACCAGTTCAAATTCAAGATAGCTAGATAATAATAAAACTTTTCAACTGCCCAGACCAAAGCAAGACTTTCTTTTTCCGTTTGTGAATAGCGTTTTTCCACTTCCGATAGACTTTTGCTAGCAAATGAGATGATACGTGCATCGTTGTCGTCGTCGAATTGTACCAGTACTGCTCCCAAAGCTACAGGACTAGCGTCGGCAATCAAACGGGTGTTTCGTTTCGGATCGAAATAGGATAAGTTCGGTATGTTGGACAGCAGCAATTTAAGGCTACCGAAAGCTCGTTTCTCTTCTGGTCCCCAAATGAACTTGGCATTTGTCTTTAGTAGACGTCTTAAAGGCTCCGTGCGATCTGCCAAATCCGGAATGAATTTACCCACATATGTTACCAGCCCAAGGAAACTTCTCATTTCTTCCTTATTTGTGGGGTCTCTAAATGATGATATTACCTCTACTTTCTCCGGATCGACCTCAATACCTTGGTCGGACAATACGTGACCCAAAAATTTAAGCTTTTGAGTTTTCCATAAGCATTTCTCATCGTTTAAACAAACATTATTGTCACGAAATATTTTACGTACTACTTGGACCGCCTTATCATGTTCTTCCTCACTATTTCCGAATATTATGACGTCGTCGATGTAATTCATTGCGTACGAACATGGTGCTAACATTTCCTCAAGCTTCCGTTGAAAGATCTCCGGAGCGGAGTTTACCCCAAACAATAGTCGTTTAAATCTAAACAAGCCTCGAACAGTAATAAATGTCGTGATTTCCCTGCTTTCTTCATGAAGTTCCAATTGATGGTATGCGTTCTTAAGGTCCAATCGAGAAAAATACTTGGCCCCCTTCAGCTTAGTGATAAACGTATCAAACGTTGGCAGCGGAAAATTTTCTCTCAGTATCGCCTTATTTGCCCTACGCATGTCTACACACAACCTTATATCGCCATTTTCTTTAAACGCCAATACTATAGGCGAGATCCAGGGGCTTGGGCCCAACACTGGTTCGATTATGTCTTGCGCAAGAGCCTCTTCTAGTTTAGAAATAACCTTTCCTTCGAGAGCGACTGGAACGCGTCGCACCGGCTGCTGAACCGGCACAACTTTTGGGTCTATAGACAATTTTATGGTAACATCTCTCCACTTTGGAAATGGCTTGACTTTATCAATTCGATTTACGTTTAAACCATGTCTTAATACGTTGAGTTGTATAGCCGTTTCTCGTCCTAGTAGCGATTGTCTCCCATTTTCAATGACATAAAATGTAGCAATCATTTCAGACTTCTTCTTAATGGATATTGGTGCCTCGAAAAAACAAATTACATTGAGTAATTTCTCAGAAGCATATGCACGAAACCAATTCATGGACTTCGTACGAATGTTAAAAACCACTGCATTTCTTCGCTGCAACAACTGCCAATCTGCGTGGCTTATGAGGTTAAATCGGGATCCTGAGTCTATAATCAACGATACTGAGTGACCGCAAATCTGACACAGCACTGTTTCTTCCATCTCGCTGTCACTCGTTATCTTAAAACAGTCATTTCCACCTCTACCGAAGTCAGAATTAGGTTTCTCGTCCGCAACAGACCGTATTTCCACGCGTCGTCGCTTAGATTCAAAATTCGAACCTTGTGGAAATTGTCGTTTCATATTCGTTCTACACTTGCGAGCGAAATGACCGATTCGGGAACATTTGTTACATTTCATATTCCTAGCAGGACAGCTTATGGTGTTTTCAGTGTGATCACTACGGCCGCATCTGTTGCATTCAACGTTATTAAAGCTTGGTCGCAATCTCCGTGAATTTATTTTACTGATATAGTCTGCATCTGGTTTGGACAGCATCGTTTGTGACTGCTTGCCAATTTGTTCATCTACACAGCATGCATCCAAAATTTCGTCCAGACTATGTTCTTTTTCCAATAATTTACGCTTAAGCTCTAACGGTGCCCATACATCAATAATCTTGTCCTTTAGACAGATCTCTTCGATCTCTGCCTTCGTGGTACCGAACGAACACTTAGATATTTGTTGACGCAATCGCAAAACAAATTTATTAAAATTTTCACCTTCTAAGGGAGTAATAGTCCGGAAAAGATGTCTTTCAAATGCTGAATTTCTTTTTGGCGTGAAATATTCATTAAGTTTTTCAACTAAAATTGCATACACATCATTTTTATCAGCCTCGGAATATGGAACTATTGCCCCCGGCAAGGAGTATGCAACAGCCTGCAGTTGCTGACCACCAAAATGAAGCAGTTTGTTTCTTTTCCGTACAACAGAGGTGATCTCTTCTGCTTCCACATAGATCTGAAAAGACCGAAGCCATTTCTCCCACTCAGCTCGCAACAATGATTTTTCAATGGAATCGCATAAAAATGGTTTTATTATATCAGCCATGTTAGTGCCCTTTGGTCACACCGGCACCTGAAATGTTTAAAGTTAAATATTAGTTCACCTTACGCTCAGACATTTGTCAGATTATCCAATTTTCGCATCGTGCCTTAAACGCACGCTTCTGACATTTGTCAGATTGCTAAATATTGGCTTGCGTTTAACGCTCGGCCTCTGACCTTTGTCAGATTATAACTAAATTTCGGCACTGCCTCTGACCTTTGTCAAATTACAACAAATTTATCGGCATGCAGCCTCTGACCTTTGCCAGATTATAAATATTTCTGTCAGCCTGCATATAAAGCACGGCTTCTGACATTTGTCAGATATATGCACGAATTTTCATGCCTCACAGTTCTTTTGATTAAAATGTTAGAATTATCACATTAGATTTGGGGCAAGTTTTTTTCTTATTGTTTTCCTTTTTTTTTTTCTTTACCTTTGTCTTCTCAACACGATCACCACCACTAAAATGTTTTGTTTGTTTTCCTTTTTTTTTAATTTTGGCAAAATATGTTTTTTTTTTTTAAATAAATATCCGATCCTTGTCGCCAATGTAACAACCTGATAGATTTCC
>CAKKTE020000421.1:5000-7500 GCA_920105625.2 Clusia tigrina
AACTTGGAATTAATCTAGACAATTTTGTTGGAATTAATTTGGACAGTTTTTTCAATTCAAGGACATATCCAGGTGGGGAGTTTGACTGAGGCGGTACATCTCTCAAATAATAACGGAGGTGTGCTAATTATAAATCCATTTGGGTGTGCTATTTATAAGTCCACTTGGGTGTGCTAATTATAAGTCCCAACAAGGTGTGCTAATTATAAGTCACATATCCAGGTGGGGAGTTTGACTGAGGCGGTACATATCCAATTGGGGAGTTTTTACTGAGGCGGTACATCTCTCAAATAATAACGGAGGTGTGCTAATTATAAGTCCCACCTAGGTGTGCTAATTATAAGTGGCAACAAGGTGTGCTAATTATATGTCCACTTTGGTGTGCTATTTATATGTCCAACCTAGGTGTGCTAATTATAAGTCCCATTTGGGTGTGTGTCAATTTAAAGTGAGAAATCCACAAATTTTTTCGCTTTGAATGTTTTAATTAATTTACACAACTAACTTGGAATCAATCTAGACAATTTTGTTGGAATTAATTTGGACAGTTTTTGTGGAAATTTCAAAATTCTAACGTTGCTATTTCTTCTGAGTGTGCTAATTATAAGTCCCAACTAGGTGTGTATGTTACTTAAATATGAGAAATCTATACATTTACTCGACCTGAATGGCAAAAAGTGGTGGTCCGGTAGTTGGGTGAGACCCGCCAATTATGGAAATAAACTTTAAAATTCATTTAAACAATATTTTTGTAAATTTAAAAATTTTCCATACAAAAAAACTAAGATAAGATGTTACCGCCAAGAAATCTATATAGTTGGTCGACCTGAATGGCAAAAAGTGGTGGTTTGGTAGTTGAGTGGGGCCCTCCAAGTAATGATATAAAGTTAAATATCAATTAAAACAATATTTTTGTAAATTGAAAAATTTTTCATACAAAAAAACTAAGATAAGATGTTACCGCCAAGAAATCTATATAGTTGGTCGACCTGAATGGCAAAAAGTGGTGGTTTGGTAGTTGAGTGGGGCCCTCCAACTAATGATATGAACTTAAATATTAATTAAAACAATATTTTGGTAAATTGAAAAATTTTCCATACAAAAAAACTAAGATAAGATGTTACCGCCAAGAAATCTATATAGTTGGTCGACCTGAATGGCAAAAAGTGGTGGTTTGGTAGTTGAGTGGGGCCCTCCAAGTAATGATGTGAAGTTAAATATCAATTAAAACAATATTTTTGTAAATTGAAAAATTTTTCATACAAAAAAACTAAGATAAGATGTTACCGCCAAGAAATCTATGTAGTTGGTCGACCTGAATGGCAAAATGTTGAAATCCGATGTTGAGTGGGGCCCAACAACACCAAAAACAACAAGCAAAAAATTCTACTTTGAACATCAAAAAGTGGTAGTTTTTAGTTGAGTGAGGCCCAACAACCATACTAAAAAACTAAAAATAAGCGAAAAATTCTACTTTGAACATCAAAAAAAGTGGTAGTTTTTAGTTGAGTGAGGCCCAACAACCATACTAAAAAACTAAAAATAAGCGAAAAATTCTACTTTGAACATGAAAAAAAGGTGGTTGTTTTTAGTTGAGTGAGGCCCAACAACCATACTAAATACTAAAAACAAGCGAAATTTAATATATGAAGTCGACATTTGAAATGCAAAATATGTGCTTGTTTCTTAGTTGAGTGAGGCCCAAGAACACAATACTATAAAATAAGCGAAATTAATATATGAATGTCGACATTTGAAAATGCAAAAAATGTGCTTTTTCTTAGTTGAGTGAGGCCCAAGAACACAATACTATAAAATAAGCGAAATTAATATATGAATGTCGACATTTGAAAATGCAAAAAATGTGCTTTTTCTTAGTTGAGTGAGGCCCAAGAACACAATACTATAAAATAAGCGAAATTAATATATGAATGTCGACATTTGAAAATGCCAAATATGTGCTTGTTTCTTAGTTGAGTGAGGCCCAACAGCCATACTAAAAAAACTAAAAATAAGCGAAAAATTCTACTTTGAACATGAAAAGGTGGTTGTTTTTAGTTGAGTGAGGCCCAAGAACACAATACTATAAAATAAGCGAAATTTAATATATGAAGTCGACATTTGAAATGCAAAATATGTGCTTGTTTCTTAGTTGAGGTGAGGCCCAAGAACACAATACTATAAAATAAGCGAAATTAATATATGATGAATGTCGACATTTGAAATCCAAAATATGTGCTTGTTTCTTAGTTGTTGAGTGAGGCCCAACCAATATCAAAGACAAAAAGAGAAATATATGAAATTCGAACTGAATATTGCAAAAAGTGGTTGTGGTTTATAGTTGAGTTAGGCCCAACATATCAACTAATTAAAAACAGAACTGAATGAAGAAAATCTATATGTGATTTGCAAAAAGTGAAATATATAAATATAATATGGTAACAAAAATATTTCGTTTATGAAATGAAGAAATGTTGTGTGTTTGTGGGCAGCAGCCAAC
>CAKKTE020000421.1:10000-12500 GCA_920105625.2 Clusia tigrina
TCATTAACTCGCATTGATTACGTCCCTGCCCTTTGTACATACCGCCCGTCGCTACTACCGATTGAATTATTTAGTGAGGTCTCCGGACGTGATCTCTGTGACGCCATTTGCGTGTTACGGTTGTTTTCGCAAAAGTTGACCGAACTTGATTATTTAGAGGAAGTAAAAGTCGTAACAAGGTTTCCGTAGGTGAACCTGCGGAAGGATCATTAATGTAAAAAAAATGTCCTATCTGAAAGATATCTATAAATTAAAAAGAAAGTGGATACTAACTACTATACTATATTTATTTATAGTAGTCCTCTTTTTTCACATTTGTATTGCGCGCATAGAAAGAGAAAAAAATTCTTTTTTTGCATACAAATATATATATATATATGTATATATAATATATATACTAAATGAAAAAGAGTATATAATATAAAATATTATATACAAAAATTATATTGTACACTACAATATATAAGCAAAAAAATAAGGAAGAGAAATCTTCCTTTTTTTTATTAACAATTTTGTGTATTGCGCATAGAAAAATTTTGAAAATTTTTTTTGCCAATTACAAAAAAAATCCACAAAAGAAACAAACATTAAATAGTTGTACTTACCTAATATATATATATATATTTCATATATATATTATATTTAGTAAGTTCTCAAATGCATTAAATTTTTGAATTTTTGCAGGACATTCGCAACAGTATAATGTTTGTATAAATAAAAAAATATTATTGTGATGGGTAACAAAAAAAATATTATATAAATTTTTATAATATTTTTCCACTCAATAAATTACAAAAATTAACGAAATGAAATTGATGAAAATAATACAAAGAAAAAAATATTCACTCTAAGCGGTGGATCACTTGGCTCATGGGTCGATGAAGAACGCAGCAAACTGTGCGTCATCGTGTGAACTGCAGGACACATGAACATCGACATTTTGAACGCATATCGCAGTCCATGCTGTGATGTACTTTAATTAATTTTGAAGTGCTGCTTGGACTACATATGGTTGAGGGTTGTAAGACTTTGCTAAAAAAGTTGCTTATTTTATTTTAAAAGAGAAAGAATTATAAATTCTTTTTTCCTGTTTTATTTTTTGATTCATCAAAAATATATGAAGAAAACTAATATGGAAAATAAAATTTCAAGCACATGTTATATTATTGCATAATATATTTTATTATAATATGCATAATATTAAGTGAAAATTAAAAAACAAAAAATCCAAATACAACAAAAAAGTAAGAATTTGAATTCTTATAAAAATTCTCTTTTTTATTTTATATATTATGAATAGTTTTATAATATTTTTAATGTGATTTTTTGTGAAAGTCTTAGCATAAAAAAATTTTTTAAATTTTTTTTTTTGTTTAAAATGGGACTTTTCCACATACACACACATTAATTCAAAAAAATATTATATTAAAGAATTATTCAAGAAAAATATATAAGAAAAAATAAATATTTTGTCCAAACAAAAAAAAGAGAGATTATTGGATTTTATGAAAAATTTTATATTTAATTTATATATCACATATATATATATTTTATTATACAACCTCAACTCATATGGGATTACCCCCTGAATTTAAGCATATTAATGAGGGGAGGAAAAGAAACTAACAAGGATTTTCTTAGTAGCGGCGAGCGAAAAGAAAATAGTTCAGCACTAAGTCACTTTGTTTTAATGGCAAATGTGAGATGCAGTGTATGGAACATCTTAAATCTAGTATGAGAAATTATCGATTTAAGTCCTTCTTAAATGAGGCCATTTACCCATAGAGGGTGCCAGGCCCGTATAACGTTAATGATTACTAGAAGGTGTTTCCAAAGAGTCGTGTTGCTTGATAGTGCAGCACTAAGTGGGTGGTAAACTCCATCTAAAACTAAATATAACCATGAGACCGATAGTAAACAAGTACCGTGAGGGAAAGTTGAAAAGAACTCTGAATAGAGAGTTAAATAGTACGTGAAACTGCTTAGAGGTTAAGCCCGATGAACCTGAATATACATTATGGAAAATTCATCATTATAACTGTGATATGTTAAAAATATTATAGTAATGGTGTGCATTTTTTCCATATAAGTACATTGTAATCTATTAGCATATGATCCATATTTATCATAAGATTATTTAATTTAAGTTTATTCAAATTGATTTATTTTAATATAGATTAACATAGAATAAATATTGAATAATTTGATAAAGTGTTGATAGATTTAATATTATATAGTGCTTAAATTCTTAATTGAATTTTACAAATATGAGATATATATATATATATCATTTTATTGTATGCACTTATTATATGATTAACAATGCGAAAGATTCAGGATACCTTCGGGACCCGTCTTGAAACACGGACCAAGGAGTCTAACATATGTGCAAGTCATTGGGAATATAATACAAAACCCAATGGCATAATTAACTTAACTTTTATTTATAAAATGGGATTAATTTTTATATGAATATTTTATATATTAATTCAATCCCAGG
>CAKKTE020000421.1:22500-25000 GCA_920105625.2 Clusia tigrina
ACTGGGCGTCATCGTGTGAACTGCAGGACACATGAACATCGACATTTTGAACGCATATCGCAGTCCATGCTGTGATGTACTTTAATTAATTTTGAAGTGCTGCTTGGACTACATATGGTTGAGGGTTGTAAGACTTTGCTAAAAAAGTTGCTTATTTTATTTTAAAAGAGAAAGAATTATAAATTCTTTTTTCCTGTTTTATTTGTTGATTCATCAAAAATAATGAAGAAAACTAATATGGAAAATAAAATTTCAAGCACATGTTATATTATTGCATAATATATTTTATTATAATATGCATAATATTAAGTGAAAATTAAAAAACAAAAAATCCAAATACAACAAAAAAGTAAGAATTTGAATTCTTATAAAAATTCTCTTTTTTATTTTATATATTATGAATAGTTTTTATAATATTTTTAATGTGATTTTTTGTGAAAGTCTTAGCATAAAAAAATTTTTAAATTTTTTTTTTTGTTTAAAATGGGACTTTTCCACATACACACACATTAATTCAAAAAAATATTATATTAAAGAATTATTCAAGAAAAATATATAAGAAAAAATAAATATTTTGTCCAAACAAAAAAAAGAGAGATTATTGGATTTTATGAAAAATTTTATATTTAATTTATATATCACATATATATATATTTTATTATACAACCTCAACTCATATGGGATTACCCCCTGAATTTAAGCATATTAATGAGGGGAGGAAAAGAAACTAACAAGGATTTTCTTAGTAGCGGCGAGCGAAAAGAAAATAGTTCAGCACTAAGTCACTTTGTTTTAATGGCAAATGTGAGATGCAGTGTATGGAACATCTTAAATCTAGTATGAGAAATTATCGATTTAAGTCCTTCTTAAATGAGGCCATTTACCCATAGAGGGTGCCAGGCCCGTATAACGTTAATGATTACTAGAAGGTGTTTCCAAAGAGTCGTGTTGCTTGATAGTGCAGCACTAAGTGGGTGGTAAACTCCATCTAAAACTAAATATAACCATGAGACCGATAGTAAACAAGTACCGTGAGGGAAAGTTGAAAAGAACTCTGAATAGAGAGTTAAATAGTACGTGAAACTGCTTAGAGGTTAAGCCCGATGAACCTGAATATACATTATGGAAAATTCATCATTATAACTGTGATATGTTAAAAATATTATAGTAATGGTGTGCATTTTTTCCATATAAGTACATTGTAATCTATTAGCATATGATCCATATTTATCATAAGATTATTTAATTTAAGTTTATTCAAATTGATTTATTTTAATATAGATTAACATAGAATAAATATTGAATAATTTGATAAAGTGTTGATAGATTTAATATTATATAGTGCTTAAATTCTTAATTGAATTTTACAAATATGAGATATATATATATATATCATTTTATTGTATGCACTTATTATATGATTAACAATGCGAAAGATTCAGGATACCTTCGGGACCCGTCTTGAAACACGGACCAAGGAGTCTAACATATGTGCAAGTCATTGGGAATATAATACAAAACCCAATGGCATAATTAACTTAACTTTTATTTATAAAATGGGATTAATTTTTATATGAATATTTTATATATTAATTCAATCCCAGGGCGTTCTATACAGTTATGGTATAATAGTATTTTTAATATTATTTATATCCTCTAACTAGAGCGTACCTTGAGCATATATGCTGTGACCCGAAAGATGGTGAACTATACTTGATCAGGTTGAAGTCAGGGGAAACCCTGATGGAAGACCGAAGCAGTTCTGACGTGCAAATCGATTGTCAGAATTGAGTATAGGGGCGTAAGACCAATCGAACCATCTAGTAGCTGGTTCCCTCCGAAGTTTCCCTCAGGATAGCTGGTGCAAAAATAGATTATTGAAATAATCTTATCTGGTAAAGCGAATGATTAGAGGCCTTAGGGTCGAAACGATCTTAACCTATTCTCAAACTTTAAATGGGTAAGAACTTTACCTTTCTTGATATGAAGGTTAAAGTTATGATATATTGTGCCCAGTGGGCCACTTTTGGTAAGCAGAACTGGCGCTGTGGGATGAACCAAACGTAATGTTACGGTGCCCAAATTAACAACTCATACAGAAACCATGAAAGGCGTTGGTTGCTTAAAACAGCAGGACGGTGGACATGGAAGTCGTAATCCGCTAAGGAGTGTGTAACAACTCACCTGCCGAAGCAACTAGCCCTTAAAATGGATGGCGCTCAAGTTGTATACCTATACATTACCGCTAAAGTAAATGATTTATTGAACAAAAATTTTTTTCTCAATAGATTTTGAAACTTTAGTGAGTAGGAGGGTACAATGGTGTGCTTAGAAGTGTTTGGCGTAAGCCTACATGGAGCCGCCATTGGTACAGATCTTGGTGGTAGTAGCAAATAATCGAATGAGACCTTGGAGGACTGAAGTGGAGAAGGGTTTCGTGTGAACAGTGGTTGATCACGAGTTAGTCGGTCCTAAGTTTAAGGCGAAAGCTGAAAATTTT
>CAKKTE020000421.1:40000-42500 GCA_920105625.2 Clusia tigrina
ATCCAGGTGGGGAGTTTGACTGAGGCGGTACATATCCAATTGGGGAGTTTTTACTGAGGCGGTACATCTCTCAAATAATAACGGAGGTGTGCTAATTATAAGTCCCACCTAGGTGTGCTAATTATAAGTGGCAACAAGGTGTGCTAATTATATGTCCACTTTGGTGTGCTATTTATATGTCCAACCTAGGTGTGCTAATTATAAGTCCCATTTGGGTGTGTGTCAATTTAAAGTGAGAAATCCACAAATTTTTTCGCTTTGAATGTTTTAATTAATTTACACAACTAACTTGGAATCAATCTAGACAATTTTGTTGGAATTAATTTGGACAGTTTTTGTGGAAATTTCAAAATTCTAACGTTGCTATTTCTTCTGAGTGTGCTAATTATAAGTCCCAACTAGGTGTGTATGTTACTTAAATATGAGAAATCTATACATTTACTCGACCTGAATGGCAAAAAGTGGTGGTCCGGTAGTTGGGTGAGACCCGCCAATTATGGAAATAAACTTTAAAATTCATTTAAACAATATTTTTGTAAATTTAAAAATTTTCCATACAAAAAAACTAAGATAAGATGTTACCGCCAAGAAATCTATATAGTTGGTCGACCTGAATGGCAAAAAGTGGTGGTTTGGTAGTTGAGTGGGGCCCTCCAAGTAATGATATAAAGTTAAATATCAATTAAAACAATATTTTTGTAAATTGAAAAATTTTTCATACAAAAAAACTAAGATAAGATGTTACCGCCAAGAAATCTATATAGTTGGTCGACCTGAATGGCAAAAAGTGGTGGTTTGGTAGTTGAGTGGGGCCCTCCAACTAATGATATGAACTTAAATATTAATTAAAACAATATTTTGGTAAATTGAAAAATTTTCCATACAAAAAAACTAAGATAAGATGTTACCGCCAAGAAATCTATATAGTTGGTCGACCTGAATGGCAAAAAGTGGTGGTTTGGTAGTTGAGTGGGGCCCTCCAAGTAATGATGTGAAGTTAAATATCAATTAAAACAATATTTTTGTAAATTGAAAAATTTTTCATACAAAAAAACTAAGATAAGATGTTACCGCCAAGAAATCTATGTAGTTGGTCGACCTGAATGGCAAAATGTTGAAATCCGATGTTGAGTGGGGCCCAACAACACCAAAAACAACAAGCAAAAAATTCTACTTTGAACATCAAAAAGTGGTAGTTTTTAGTTGAGTGAGGCCCAACAACCATACTAAAAAACTAAAAATAAGCGAAAAATTCTACTTTGAACATCAAAAAAAGTGGTAGTTTTTAGTTGAGTGAGGCCCAACAACCATACTAAAAAACTAAAAATAAGCGAAAAATTCTACTTTGAACATGAAAAAAAGGTGGTTGTTTTTAGTTGAGTGAGGCCCAACAACCATACTAAATACTAAAAACAAGCGAAATTTAATATATGAAGTCGACATTTGAAATGCAAAATATGTGCTTGTTTCTTAGTTGAGTGAGGCCCAAGAACACAATACTATAAAATAAGCGAAATTAATATATGAATGTCGACATTTGAAAATGCAAAAAATGTGCTTTTTCTTAGTTGAGTGAGGCCCAAGAACACAATACTATAAAATAAGCGAAATTAATATATGAATGTCGACATTTGAAAATGCAAAAAATGTGCTTTTTCTTAGTTGAGTGAGGCCCAAGAACACAATACTATAAAATAAGCGAAATTAATATATGAATGTCGACATTTGAAAATGCCAAATATGTGCTTGTTTCTTAGTTGAGTGAGGCCCAACAGCCATACTAAAAAAACTAAAAATAAGCGAAAAATTCTACTTTGAACATGAAAAGGTGGTTGTTTTTAGTTGAGTGAGGCCCAAGAACACAATACTATAAAATAAGCGAAATTTAATATATGAAGTCGACATTTGAAATGCAAAATATGTGCTTGTTTCTTAGTTGAGGTGAGGCCCAAGAACACAATACTATAAAATAAGCGAAATTAATATATGATGAATGTCGACATTTGAAATCCAAAATATGTGCTTGTTTCTTAGTTGTTGAGTGAGGCCCAACCAATATCAAAGACAAAAAGAGAAATATATGAAATTCGAACTGAATATTGCAAAAAGTGGTTGTGGTTTATAGTTGAGTTAGGCCCAACATATCAACTAATTAAAAACAGAACTGAATGAAGAAAATCTATATGTGATTTGCAAAAAGTGAAATATATAAATATAATATGGTAACAAAAATATTTCGTTTATGAAATGAAGAAATGTTGTGTGTTTGTGGGCAGCAGCCAACAAACAATTAAAATATATGGTTTTTATATGAGAAAGAAAAAGTATTATTATATTATTATATATAATAAAAAAGAGATTATAGTAGTTTTATATATATATATATATATATATATATATATATAATATATATATTTACTCTATAATCATAAACAAAAATTTGATTATATGATTTTTTGGGCACGAATGTGTGGTGTTGGCCGCGCCAATTATTGTTGAA